>CACRXK020007910.1:0-21807 GCA_902702795.2 Paramuricea clavata
CTTGCGCGTTTTTACGTGTGCAGTCAGACATCCAGGCTAGCTAAATTCACAAAACACATTCAACGTCAGTTCACGCTGAATTGTTCAAACACAAGCGTGTTGGGGAAGAATGGAATATTCACACGAAATGAAAAAAACAAACGATATCGGCGTAGTTTACCTTGGTTTGATAGCAAGCAAACAGGTTGACGAGGAAGGGATGCCTAGTTTTATTTGCAGCCAGAAATATTCTTTTCTCCGATTGTAAACTACGTAAAATAAAAGAACAACGGTCATATCAGACTTTACAGGGTATACATGGTCTTATTCTGTCGCGTGACGGTATTACTCGAACAAGAAATAGTTCAGAACCAAAAATATTAATGACCTACCTTTCGACTTCATCTCTTGATATAATGTCGGATTTTTTCAAAGCTTTTATTGCGAATAATTCTCGAGTGTTTTTATATTCCGCCAAGATGACCTAAACGAAAAATGCCGTGACAAAATATCACAAACGTGGGCGTACAATGGATGATATATGAATACTTGTGTAAGGGTTAAAAGGTCTATTTGCACTAGAGAACTTTTACCTAAACTGTCGCATGTAACCTGCTTACAAAATGCTGTGCTGAGTTGTTACTACCTGAAATAAACAAGCAGAAACTCGACGTTTCGAGCGAAGGCCCTTCGTCAAGAGTTAGTAGCAGGGATCGGGGAAAATACAGGGCTTTCGCTCGAAACGTCGAGTTTCTGCTTGTTTATTTCAGGTAGTAATATAACCACTCGGCACAGCATTTTCACATTGGTACTACCTGCACTGGTACAGACAGTTTTAACCTGCTTACAACTTGAGTAGTACTGTGTAAATCAAGCACACAACTCGTCTACGTTGTTGCAGGCGAGTTGTGTGTTTGATTTACACAGTGCAACTCGAGTTGTAAGCAGGTTGCATGCGACAGTTTTAGGCAAAAGTTGTGGAGTGCAAATCGTCCTAAAGACAATACAATGTTTTGCGACAGCGACAGATTATCCAACGAGAATTTCCCAAAACTTATACCTTTCCAAAATGTCCTCGTCCCAACACGCTGACAGTCCTGAAGTTCTTCATGCTCATCGTGGAAGACACTGGTGATGTTGTTCTTCCAGGTCTGAGAAAGGACAATATTCTTATGGGTTTGTTTTCGAAGGATGAGGACGGTGTACGACTCAGTCTTTATTAGAGAGGTTAAGATACCCCGGTTTCGGTGTACCGGTACGAGTAGTGTCATCTTGTTTTACTGATGTCTGTAATTCGATCATACTTTTTCTGGGGTTTTTTCAATAGACAATGATATAATGCGAAAAATGTGCACCTTAATTACGAGTAAAGGTACAGACATCGACGAAAATATTGCTAACCAAAATCATGCTACTCGTACCCGTACATCGAAACCGGGGTATCTTAACCAGTTTAACCTCTCTATTAGTTTTATTAAACGGGGCAAATGGATGATATCATCATGCTGTTTACAGCGTGTCAAAGCAAGAAGTGGGGATTAGTATTAGAGAAGAATGAAAAAAAAAGTCTTGTGAAACTCATTAAAATAATTCATGAAGAAAACACAAAAGAAATCATGAGCGTGAAGGAGTTTGTATATCTGATACAAAATCATGTTGATTTACATAGACTTTAAGTTCAATTTTCTCAGAAAATATCATTAATTTATTTTAAATTGTTGAAAAACACGAATGTTCTCATCAAGACGTTTCACAAGCCATTTACAACATTCGTGTCCGCGTTGTAACGGATATAAAGCCTAGGTTGGCAATTAATAAATACATCATTAGTTCTAAGATGGCGTCTACCTGATCAACTGACTATTGGCAGCAGGCGATGAGATTGATCTCTGGTACATATCTTGGTTATTTGTGTTGACACTGTTAGAGAAGTTAGTTAGAGACTCATTAGTGCCTGGTAATATAGATGATTGCAGCTATACACTAAATTTTGATCTCGGCAAGACGAACAAAATCCATCACCATAGCTCGAAGGAGCATGTTAAAATTAGTAAAATTGCAAAGTTTGGTTGCGAAATGTTGTAAAATGCGGAAAATATAGCCCTACGAAATTTGCAACTTTTGTATTAATTTGTACGCACGCGGGAAAATGCACCACTTTCGGGCCAAATGTGGTGCATTTTCCCGCGCGTAATACAAATTTAAACAAAATTTTCAAATTTCGCAGGGCTATATTTTCCGCATTTTACAACATTTCGCAACCAAACTTTGCAATTTTACCAATTGTAACATGCTCTTTCTAGCTGTGGTGATGGATTTTGTTCTTCTTGTCCAGATCAAAATTTAGTCTATACCTAGAATCACCTATTAATATGACCAGTAAATCCATTAATGAAACAGACACTATTTTTACCTTCGTTCTTCTGGAACAGAAGGAAACACTCGCGGATTGACGTTAGTGATAATTTCTGCCGAGAGGGGCTTATTCTCGCCATTATTACTGCAAGTTACAGATGTTAGTAGGTTAATTGGGCAGTTATAACTAATGGAATACAAGGTTAATTGTATAACAAGTTATTAACAAGGCAAACGTGTTACTAGGCATATGTTTTCAACTTTTCATCCGAATTAGTGATTATTGCTGCATGTGGAGCAGTTGTGGGTTACTTATACTATCGTCACAATACCATATGGTTTTGTGAACTCTATCAAACTACTGTAGGCGAAGTAACCAACAACTTGACCTACCTTTCAGGCCTTCGTGGTAATATTGTCGGTGATTCTGGCGTACCGCGGTACTGGTTACCCAAGAACCCAAACGCCGAGAGAGCGTCCTGATAAAAAATACATTTTCAACTTTGTGCATGTCACGTGTGTGATCGAGGTTTAAATTTCATCTCAGTTAAGTCCGGTTCAACACTAGCGATTTTGCCCGCGATTTTCTCTTTCTGGCGTATGAGAATGAGTGAACTCGCACGCAAATGTACAGAATTGCGTTTCGGAAGTATACATTTCTAAAGGCTAGTTTACACTATTTTAAAAAGTTTCTGTGATCACAGTAGGAATTTTAAGTTCCCTCAAACATCTCTCACAAATCATTCAAGTTAGAATTTACTGATGCAAAATTCCTACTGTGACCACGAAAACTTTGCCTTTAGTCTTTTGCATGTTAGTCATTCAATCACACTCACCAGGAGAAAAAATATCGCCAGCAAAATGGCTAGAAGGGCGCTTCAGTTTGACTTCACCAAACACTACAGTTGTTCTCCGGATACACCGGTCTCCTCATGTAATGACACTGAACCAATAAGAGATGATCCTTACTGGACCACTACACAGACAGAGCAGTTTAGAACTGACAGAGCTATATATAGTATTAACAAACTTAGTATAGTGAAAATGGCGCCAACCTGTTCAGCCGTTTTTCTCGGCGTATGAGCGACGGCCTTTTTATGAGGCATGGTTTTGGATCTCTCCTGCATATCCCCGGGTGGCGAGGGCGATTTGTGGCGATCGTTGAAAAGATCATCAGTAGATTTTGGATAAGGTGGTGAGGCCATAGCTGTAGGATGTGCGCTGAAAATGGAATAATTACGTTCTTAACGAGTCCCTAAATATTGTGATAATCAATACAACACCCACACAGTAAGAAAGAGCACATTGACCTTTACAAAATCCCAAAGTTTGATGTTAATCAGGTCAATATTGATCAAGATACAGCAATTCAAAAACGTCCAAAATTTAGTAAGAAATGTTGGTCGTCCGAACAAATGTCTTGATCAGTATTGACCCGGTTAACATCAACCAATTTCACAGAGTGGGACTACTTTGAGCTACCTACACTGGACCGACTGCAGATATTGTTTCAGGTAGTTCAGACACAAACCACGGCAGCTTAACACATGGGGAACAGCCAACATTATACGTACACTGGAGCCCCAAGTTTGAAATATGACTTCAACTTACTTGGATATGACAGAATATGTTCCAGACGTGCCAGGACTGAGCGTGGTTGTGGTAGTCTGACAGTTCTGTGGTGTTGCTCTCTTCAATAATCTTGCCCATGTTACGACGTTTGTGTTCATCTGTCCTGCCCGCAGGAAGTTTTTACCTGAAAAAAATAAACACATTACGAATAATAACACAGTACGTAAGAAATACGATATGCTTCATTCGTTACGCAAGACAATGTCTACATACAGTAGTATAACAGGCCTGCAAATAATTATTTTACTTTGAAAGGCGCAACTAATGATTACATGAAGTAATATTTACATCAGTCTGCAACGAAATTTCAGAGACACATCGATGTTATCTGGTAAGACTGGGATGGGGTGGACACGAAAAAAGAGATTAAGGTGACGATATTGTAGACAAGGTTTCAGTGATCACAGTAGGAATTTTGCATCGGTAAATTTTGAAGGATTTGTAGGAAATGTTTGAGGGAAATGACTCAAACACAGAGTGCTAAACACCAAGTCAGTTCCCTCAAATATTTCTTACAAATCCTTCAAAACTTAGAATTTACCCATGTAAAATTCCTACTGTGATCACAGAAACTTTGATAGTGTAAACTAGCCTTATGGAATGAAGAGATCAGAAGATGTGGGGTGCTACAAATTGCTGAGAAGGTGAGGGAAGCAAGGCTGAGATACACATTATGGAATGAAGTGATCAGAGATGTGGGATGATAGGCATTGCTGAGAAGATGAGGAAAGCAATGTTGAGATGGTATGTGGCCACGTAATAAGAAGAGATGAAGGAGAGCTAGTCAGACACATTATGGAATGAAGTGATCAGAGATGTGGGATGATAGGCATTGCTGAGAAGGCGAGGGAAGCAAGGCTGAGATACACATTATGGAATGAAGTGATCAGAGATGTGGGATGATAGGCATTGCTGAGAAGATGAGGAAAAAAATGTTGAGATGGTATGTGACCACGTAATAAGAAGAGATGAAGGAGAGCCTGTCAGACACATTATGGAATGAAGTGATCAGAGATGTGGGATGATAGGCATTGCTGAGAAGATGAGGAAAAAAATGTTGAGATGGTATGTGACCACGTAATAAGAAGAGATGAAGGAGAACCTGTCAGACACATTATGGAATGAAGTGATCAGAGATGTGGGACCACAGACATTGCAGAGAAGATGAGGGAAGCAATGTTGAGATGGTATGGCCACGTAATAAGAAGAGATGAAGGAGAACCTGTCAGACACATTATGGAATGAAGTGATCAGAGATGTGGGATGATAGGCATTGCTGAGAAGATGAGGGAAGCAATGTTGAGATGGTATGACCACGTAATAAGAAGAGATGAAGGAGAGCCTGTCAGACACATTATGGAATAAAGTGATCAGAGATGTGGGATGATAGGCATTGCTGAGAAGATGAGGAAAGCAATGTTGAGATGGTATGTGACCACGTAATAAGAAGAGATGAAGGAGAACCTGTCAGACACATTATGGAATGAAGTGATCAGAGATGTGGGATTATAGACATTGCTGAGAAGATGAGGGAAGCAAGGCTGAGATGGTATGGCCACGTAATAAGAAGAGATGAAGAAGAGCTAGCCAGAGACATAACGGACATACTGTAGAAAAGAGGAAGCCGAATGCCCTGTATAAAAGAAAATCCAAATAACTGATGATGGCATCCGAAAGGGATGGAGGCTTTGCAAGTTGCATCAAGATATTTCGTATATATATAAAATAAACAAAGCATCATATAACATCTAGAACATCTGTGAATTATGAAAGTTGATACTGTGTTTTATAAACAATATTTATAAACAGCTCAGACAAGTTTGTTTCTATCGACGACAACATTTAATATGAAACATACCTCGATTGATCTTAAAGAGCTTTCTCTGTCTCTGTAGTTTTGGTTTTCTGCTGACCATTGGATTGACGAATGTGACCTAAAGCAAAGAACAAGATGTCTTTTTATTCATTCCTTCTACAACTTGATCCTGATGAGGCTTTATACGCATGCAAACTGAAGAATTAGCAGTGGATTCCACGAACGACGACCCGAGCTTACAATCTCATAAATGAAACGCATAGAGGACCTCTGTCCGAACGACAAGGTATAAAAACGTTTAATGTGTATAAATATCCAACCTGTTCCAGGGAGCGGAAAGGAAACAAAAACATCACAAAACTCTCACGCATCCTCTCACAGTCCTCGCATATAAAACTACACTTTTTCTATACTGCTAATATCTAGTATATAAAGATTAATATAGAAGCAAAGGAACAACGTATCTTGTTTTGGCATTAATATTTCATTAGACCACATGTACCTGCTGAAATGTATGTGGTATATGTACATTAATTAATTGTTGGTCTAAAAGCTTATTTCAAATACTAAGGGGATTGATATATAAGATATAGGCTCAGATTTGTTACCAAGTACATGCAACTTGTAACAGCAAAACAACAACTACCTAACTATCACGTTACTTACAGGTCGTTCTAGTTTGTGCCTTTGGCCATTAGTTTGTTAAAGAATACTATCTGCCCATGTTTTAGGCAGTATCTTTTTCAGGTAGTTCAGACACAAACCATGACAACTTATTGTAGAATACTATCTAAATATACTGGAGGCCTAAACTAACTAGGAAAATAAAATCAATTAAGCATAATTCAAAATTAGTGATTTCAATGTTTTTCACATTTTTTAACATTTTTAATGTTAAAAACATTGAGTTCACTGAATCTTGAATTATGCTTAATTGATTTTCCTGGACTAAATTTTAATCTAAGTAAAGAGAAGGGAATAAAACACCACAGCTAAAAATAACATAATTTAGTAAAATTGCAAAATTTGGTTGCGAAATGTTGTAAAGCTTGGAAAATATAGTCTTGCAAAGTTTGCAAAGTTTGTATGTGTTTGTATTACCTGCGGAAATTGTTACCATTTTCGGCTCAACAATTTCCGCACGTAATACAAACATATATACAAAATATGCAAACTTCGCAAGGCTCTATTTACCGTATTTTACAACATTTCGTAACCAAATTTTGCAATTCTACTAATTTTAATAAGTTCTTTTCGGAAATTTACTTTTTTTGCCTGGATCAAAAATTAGTCAAATCAAACATGCAAATTGCCTATTAAAATGGTTGTAATGCGCCTTAAAAACCATCACTCAAAAGGCTAAACTGCGCCTTTAACTAACAACTCTACAACCACAACATACGAAGAACATTACCATGCCATCAAACAGGGACCATCTCAATTTCTTCACAGGCAATAAGGAAAGCCTTTTAAGATTAGATTTCGGACTTCTAACCAGAACATTCTTCACTTTAGGAATAACATTCCCACACTTCGGTAGCACACAGCAAAGCAATGTTTGACTAGACCTACAAAACTCTGGCGAGTTCCGACCATCGGGTAAGTCTAACCCTTCGTGAGACGCATGACCCAGAAGGGAGGAATTCAAAGTCACAGTAAACAACACCCAACTGTCATGGCCGTGTTCCTCCGAGAAATGGACCTTTTGTTCTCGTTTTACGTAATCGACATTACGCCTGAGCAATCGTCTCGATTTCACATGTTTTATCTTCACAGTAATGGCGGAGTCTTCTTGAAGTCTTACTCCATTTCGTTTATTAACTATTCCCACCTTCTTTTTCAGTTCAGCATTTCGCATGTTCTTCTCTCGCAGTTGTTTGGAATAGCTCTCCCGTCTCTCAAAAGCTCGCTTTCTGCTCGACTCTGTACTTTTTTCATCAACAGTTTTTTTCTCGTACTGATATTTAACACCTCCGCTAAGTCTTCGTCCTGAAGAATATCGTTTCCCTTCAGGATTTTTATTCATGTTTGGCACTTGACCTGTCTCTGAAGGATTTTTATTCAAGTTAGGCACTTGACCTGTCTCTGAAGGATTTTTATTCAAGCTTGACCGTCCATCTTTCTCGGAGAGATTTGGATTCACGTACGAGCGTTGATCATTTTCTGCAGACCTGTTTTCACTGTTTGGCCTCTTGGTAACGTTAGTTCTATAATTTCTTCGTAACTTTACATTTCCCCATAATCTATCGTTACTAATATCCTTAGTACCACAAGTCTTGATATCTTCATCAGATCTGCTGGAGGTTTGATTGTGAATCACTGTGAGTGCCTCATCAGAATTGCTAGAAGTTTGATTATGAATCACTGTGAGTGTCTCATCAGAATTGCTAGAAGTTTGATTATGAATCACTGTCATGAGCGCTTCACTAGACTGGCTAGAAGATACGCTATGATTCCCAATATCATCGGAACCATTTGCTTTCATATTTACACATCCAAACACTGACCCGCTCGTGTTTTCTACTTCATTTTCAACACCCACTTCAACTTTGTTGCTTTTATTTTCATCTGCATTTTCTTTTTCTTGTGTTTTACAATCATCAGTTTTCATAACTTGATCTGATTTAATTTCTGTGCATATTTGAGTTGACTCTACTTGGCTTATATCACCACATACCTTGCTAAAGTTCCTAACATCCACTTTCTCCGAAGAAGCTGGTTTACTACACATATTTTCAGCTTTATCAGTATTGTTTCGCACGTTTCTGCTTGGAGAATGACTCACATTAGCATTTACTTTTTTCTTGCCATTCTTCTGAGGCGATGCTTTGGAAGAAGACTTGCTTTTTCCTGTTGAATCTTTCTTCGGACCGTTTTGCTCATTTCTGCTTGGCGAAACGCTGACATCTTCGTTTTTCGTACTATTTCTCCGAGAAGAAGTTTCCACCTTACAAGTTTCTGTTCCTGATTTATCCAACTCATTAGTGTTACTTACATTTCTTCTGACGATGGGATTATTTACATTTGAATCTGTTTCATTAGTTTTTTTTCCTTCTCTAGTTTTTTGCAACGAATCTGACTTAGAATCCGATTTTTCAACGCTTTTTATATTCCGTTTTGGTGAAGATTTTGCATTAAACTTATCTTTCCTCGACGAAGCCTTATCTTTGGAATCCTGCTTACTCAAACACGAACCAAATTCGTGTTTATTTTCTTTCTTTTTCCCTTTCCTAGTTGGTGAATTTTCTGTGCTAGACAAAGTTTTTTCCAAACAGTTCCTTTTCTTGGAATCTAAGGTACTATTTGTAGAGAAATCGCTCATTCTAAAACCTGATTCAATTCCTTCACCATTAGTAACTTTTTCTCTTCTTTGGGATGAAACTTTTTCATTAGGCATATCTTTCCGTAATGAAACCCCTGCATCTTGAGAATGAGACGTATTGAGAGTAACACTGGAATTAGACAATTCTGCTTCATCGACCCCCGTCAACGTTTGGTCAGAGAGTTCATTGTCAGCTTCTATATTTACATAAAACTGTTTATTTGGTCTGTTCTTTGAAGCCGCACTCCCAATCTTATGACAGTTTAACTCATCCTGAATAGACAACGTACTAAGGTCAGCACTATAGCATTTTACTCGCGATTTCGTCGCATTCCCCAACTCCCTCATACAACCGCAATTAGATATCTTATTATTCAACCTAATGGCATCTTGTCCAGTTACTCTACCGCAGTCAGTGCTTCGGCATCGCGTTCTTAACTTAGGCCGAGTTCGTTTGGTCTCAAGACCATGGAAACTTGCCGATTGCATTCTCGTGTCTTTCCCTTGCGTTTCAAATCTATCAATCTTAGCTCTATGTAATCCACTCTTAAATTCGACATCTTTGCCGTTTCCACAACACGCTTCATCAGTAATCCCAAAGTTCGACGAGCTATATAAATATCCATCTGAAGGAACATACCGGCCCACTCGGAAGGGAGGTAATTTACTTCTCCCTCGGACCTCTCTTGAGCTATTTGTGGGAACTAATTCTTTCCCCAAATCTGACCGAGCTTGTTTGTTTTGAACTGTTTTCCCGTGTTTATCATTCCCTCCGGAAACCATTATCCCATTCGCCTTTCTTCCATTCTCGTCGCGGGAATCGAGTTTAAAATTAGAACTAGTAACTTCACCGTTTCGCTGTATTGCGATGTCTTCACTCATCAAAGAATTAACTACACAATTTGCTTCGGATTTAACGCTTTCTTTCAAACGTTTTTCCATTCCAAAACCACAACAGAAGTCGACAAATTTTCAACATTACAGCCAAGTGTGCCCAAGTGTAGCGAACGAAATACGGTTAAAAATTTCAAGCCCGTAACAAGAAACCATAACGGCACAGTTCAATGCATTTACAGACATAACAGCTTTGTAGTTCGTATACAAATTAACTATAGGCTTCAGCGTCCATATGTATATAATTCACTTATACAAAGCTATCTGTAAAGATCCACATGAGCACACCATAAAAAAGTTTCCCACTCGACTAAATTCGAAGCACGAAAGCCCAAAGGTTGTGGCAAAATTTTGTTAGGCTAAATAAAGTTTATGACAGATTTGTAAGCCGCTAAACAGAAACTCAAAGAAAAGATTCGTTTTAAATAATTAATGTGAACTGTCTCATCTTCTGATCTTGATAATAAAACCACCTGTGCACGCGCGTGTTTCGAGAAAAAAAACTACGAAAAAAACAAACTTGAACTAGCAATGAAATTCTTCAAAAAGTCACAGATAGAGTAACACAAGTTTACGCGTTGTGTTAGGAGATGGGTAATATAGTGATTGATTTATTATCGTAGAGTCATACGACACTTTGAAAGTTTAAATAATAAATTGATATTTAAGCTAGCCGCGAACTTCCACGACAAATTAAATTGTAACAGGTGCAATGCTATAGTCTATGCTTTATGCTTTATATATAATAATGATTCGATGTAATATAGCAGCAATTTTTAAAACTGGTTACACCATCAAAGTTTCAGTGATCACAGTATTTGTAAGAAATGTTTGAGGTAACTGACTTACGCCTGTATTCTAAAAGTTCACTCGCACTCAAAGAGTGGAGGTTCAATCTGAGCTTCTCTTGAGTGTCATTGCTGTTTTTGAATAGCTGAAGGGTGAGTAGTCACATAGTAAGGTATGAGACTAACCCTCTAGCTATTCAAAAACAGCATTGACACTCAAAGGAAGCTCAGATTGAACCTTCACTCTTTGAGTGCGAGTGAGCTATTAGAATGCGGGTGTTAGTATTAAACACTGAATCAGCCAAATATTTCTTACAAATCCTTCAAAACTGATAGAATTTATACCTATGCAAAAATTCCTACTCCAGCCTTTATATAGGAGCAGAATACGAACAGAATATAAATCGCTTCGTCGAGAATTTCGTAGCCTACTGTGTAGTGAAGATTGCTATTAAAAGTTAACTTATATAGACTTAAAAATTGATGCTTTGTAATATATTTACGGTAATTCTCAAATATATGTAAGATCTTAAAAACATGTCATGTATAAGGTCTATTTTATATATAGATCTTCGGCTCTAGAAATATAAATTATTCTCAGTAAAACAAAATAAAGACAGTTTTGTCAACGCTATCAGATAATATCGTTATTAGTGTTTCAACGATTGTGATAATTGAGTCTTAATCTGTTTATATTATTCCATGCGAGTGCGCAATCTCAACTTAAGCAAATTTGCATCACAAAGCGATAAAATTAAGACGAAATTTGATTGTCTTCTAATAAAGAAACAAAAAGCGGCATGTTGCAAAAGTTCCGCATGCATAAATGAATTTAATATGACAAACCAATAATTGTTTTGAAATCAGGTCGGCTCTCTACGAGTGATTTTTTTTATTAAACAACTAGCAAAAGATTACTTTGCGGTTACACGGCGGAATTCGAAGTCCGCAATATTTGCCAAGAAACCATCGTATATCAACTTGGATGCAATGTACGAAGCTGACGTCTGACTCGCTTGCTAGTTAGCTCACACTAGTAGTCGTAATAGGCAATTCCAGCCATAGACTTAATTTTGATCTAGGCAAGAAGAACGAAGTCCATATCACCACAGCTAGAAAGAGCATCTTAAAATTAGTAAAATTGCAAAGTTTGGCCGCGAAATGTTGTAAAATGAGGAAAATATTACGCGCGGGAGAATGCACCACATTTGGGCCGAAAGTGGTGCATTTTCCCGTGCGCAATAGAAATTAATAGAAAATTTGCAAATTTCGCAGGGCTATATTTTCCGCATTTTACATCATTTCACAAACCAAACTTTGCAATTTCACTAATTGTAACATGCTCTTTCTAGCTGTGGTGATGGATTTCGTTCTTTTCTTGCCTATAGATCAAAATTTAGTCTATAATCATCCATTAGGGCGCTTCCGTGGTGTAGTCATCTGAGCAAGCCTCTTAATTTCACTTGGCCTGCAAAACAGGAGTTTTGTTTGAAACGCGCGGGGGTGGCTGAATATAGCCAAGCCCCACCCAAAACGCCTGCGGGCTACCTCAGAGAGTGTAGGATCGATTTGGTTCCGCATTCAACACGCGATTCATGTGAAAAGGCCAACACTCTATCGAAAGTTGTGTGTTTTCTCCGGGTACTGCAGCTTCCGCCCACAGGGAAAGTTGATAGGGTGGGTCAGAGCAAATCATGGCTAGGCCACGAATTACGAATCTTGTACTCATAATCGTACACGCAGTCAAATCTAACGTTCTCTACTTACTGTGCCAACAATTTCTCCCTGTGGTTCCAACGGTACAGCAATGCTATGAGTTTTGTTATCAAGAAATTCCTCCAGTCGTAGAAACAGCACGCCACACATGGCCCTATAGTCCCGCCAATACACTGCAATTTCCAGTTCACGAGACTGCAAGGAAACAGACTGTGTTAACAATAGATAACTTGCATGTCAGACTAATTTTTTATCTAGACAAAAAAAGAGTATACTCCCTTAAAAAACATATTAAAATTAGTAAAATTGCAAAATTTGGTTGCGAAATGTTGTAAAGTAGGGAAAATATAGCCTTGCGAAGTTTGTATATTTTGTATATGTTTGTATTACGTGCGGAAATTGTTACCATTTTTCAGCCGAAAATGGTAATAACTTCCGCACGTAATACAAACATATACAAAATTTGCAAACTTTGCAAGGCTATATTTTCCAAGCTTTATAACATTTTGCAACCAAATTTTGCAATTTTACTAATTTCACTAATTTCATTACGTTCTTTTTAGCTGTGGTGTTTGATTCCCTTCTCTTTACTTAGATTAAAATTTAGTCCAACATGCAAGTTGTCCATTGGTTAAGATGGATTTCATGTAGCAGATAGGGCACCAGAGAGTGCGTCAACCTGGTTGAATAAGATTGTTAGACGCAAGGTAGCTGTCAGCTAACATAGAACAGAATACAATAGATCACTTACTCTTTCCAATTCTACTCTAAATTCTTGTTCCCAAGCATCCCTACCAGCTGGTTTCCAACTTGTCTGATTCGTATAAATACTATCTAATGTCAACACTGCACTTATCTCAGCTGAAAAAGAAATTTAGCTCAATAAGTACCATCATCACCACCACCACCACCATAACCAACATCATCATCACCACCAAGCCATCATCATCACCATCATCAAAACACCACATATCACCATCACCACCATGATCATCACCATCAAAACACCACACACATCATCAAAACACCACATATCACCATCACCCACCACCATCATTTTCATCATCATCACCACCACCATGCCATCACCACCACCACCATCACCACCAGCATGACCATCATACACATCAAAACACCATACATCACCATCATCCACCATCATCACCACTAACCACTACCATCATCCACCATCACCATCATCACCATCATCACCACTACCACCACCACCATGACCATCATAAACACCACACATCACCATGACCATCGTCATCACCACCATGATCATCACCATCAAAACACCACACATCACCATGCCACCACCATCATATTCACCATCATCACCACCACCATGCCATCATCACCATAATCACCACCAGTATGACCATCATCCACATCAAAACACCACACATCGCCATCATCAACCACCACCATCATCACCACTACCATGACCATCATAAACACCACACATCACCATAATCACCCCATCATCACCACCACATGATCATTTATTTAAAAAAGTATAAAGCATATATTTCATATCCAAACATACTTGATTGATTATCCATGGCTGTAGGGCCGGCTTTCTTACTCATTCTAAATTTATTTTCTGGACTAAAAACAGAATAACCCGACCCTCTTCTTGGGTCTCTGTTTGGTACCAACTCTAGTAAATTATCAGCACCTTGCAACATAACCTACAAATAAATAAATTCCATATAATTAAGTCTGTCAAAAAGCTAAACCAAATGTAACCCATTGACCACCACTGCTCTCCCCTTGATGGGCAAAATTGTCTGGCATTAGACAGAGTAAAAATAACAAAGCAGGGCACATTGGTGTGTTAAACTATACTGGATTGCTCTATCAATTCTAAACTGTTCACCCTTGATCGGAATCCTTGGTCAGACCTCTACTCAAAGTCGTAAAATAATTGAGGAGAAAGTGCTACCTTTACATTGACTCCTCGTATAAGGACGTTAAAATCGTAGGTACCCCTATCAATTGGGCAATGAGTGAGCAGACTGAGCACCTCAATAAACTAAGACCCATGCAATATTGAACCATTGTTGTTATGGGAATAAACCCTAATTGACAAGACGAACCATTGCTTACAATTAATTTGCCAGTAAGGGCGGCAGGTTTTGGTAAGGGTGCATAGGAATTATCACCACCAAAAGATCCGGTGGAACCCTTGGGGCCATAATTCTCCTGATAGATGCCAACAGCGGCTTGTTTTGGCGACATCTGACCCATGCGTTTCTCGAGTGAACATTGAAGAAGATCTAGTTTCTGTCTTGACTCGTGTAACTTCTTTTCAGTCTAGAAACAGAAAGATTACAATTCAAATAACTAGGTCTGACTAAGCAGTGTTTCACACTTTCACTGGACAATCTTGAAAGGCCTGTGTACTGTAGGTAGTGGCAATAATAAGAAAGCTTCAGATTGATAGGGATACAACTACCTGAAAAATACAAGGAGAACTTCAACATTTTGAGCAAGGACCTTCATACTAACTTTCTGACAAAGACACAGTGGTGTAACTTCACTTTTTTGACCACTTGCGCTCAGGGCAAGTTGGAAATGAAAATTTGTTGCCCTGAATAAAATTCACTTGCCATCAGACAATGGCCACTGGGGTACCTAGGTAGGGGGTATAAATTAAGGGGACAACATGTCGACCCGTTCTCCCACTTCTCTATATGGCTATGTTATACTGCCTCAGATCTAGCTTTGGCTCACAAAAACAAAATTTGAATCAAGTACATATAAAAAATGTATCCGACAATGAAAACATAAACTTAAAGATGACCAGTTTTTTGTGGTAAGGGAACTTGCTCAATCGGGCAAGCAAGATAAAACGTTTACTTGCCCATCATGATATTCACTTGCCCCGGGCAAGTGTTAAGTTACACCTCTGTGACGAAGTTCTCCTTGTATTTTTCAGGTAGTTGCATCCCTATCAATCTGAAGTTTTTTTACTGGATATTATTACTGATATGTGGAAAGTCTTAACTTGGAAAATCTCATTGAAAACAGGTACAGCAACTAGAAGCTGCCATGGTTTGTGTCTAAAGCAGTGGCGCTGCACAAAATATATCAAGCATAACATATTTCCAGTACCTCCTGCATCTGTTTCTTATCCTGCTTCTCTTGCTTTTCCTGCAGCTTCTTCATGTTATTCAAACCATCGATAACACGGGATTCAATCTCGATGTGGTGACGTACTTCCTCAATTCTGTGCTCCAATCTCGACAGTTTAGGTGCAACAGGTTTGCTCGAGTGATTCTCTTCACATTCCATTGCATTGTGCTGCTGTTGGTCTCGGAGAATTGCCATTTTCAAGAAGTCTATTTTTACTTTCGAATCGTCCAACATTTGCTGTGCTTCCGCAAGCATTTTTTTGTCCTTCGATGCGCTATACATCTGGATCATGTTCTCTGCACCTTGACGAACCTTCTGCTCGATAGCCATTTGTTTATTTAGTGTCGTTAGATGTTTGTTTACTTGTTCATGGTCATGGTGGCATTTCTCTGGTGAAAAAGCATCGTCTTGTTCTATAGGACAATAGAACACAAAGCAAATTACAAGACTCGGAATTAGTGGAAAATAAAGTTGGTTAAGTTTTGCCAATCTGGAGCAAAAGCAGCCAATTTATGTTCTCAATAAAATGTCCATGTAGTAATATAGCATACAAATATGTAAAGGCTCTGAATTCACATCAGGTAAGTTATTGCCGACCTGACGTGACAATAGGAATGAAAATGTTTCATACCAGCTGACAACCAGTTGAAGAATGCAGCCAGGTGGTTGAAAAGTTGTTAAATTAATTAAGAAACTCATTAATAATAACAAAGGAAATCACCACCGTGTCTGTGGTTTTTTATCTGATAAAACATCATTATCATGTTAATTTACATAAACTTTAGCTTTGATTTTCTTGGCTTAGACAACATTGATTTTTAAAACTCCTTTGCCTATGAACATGAAGATTGGTCATTTTTAAGCCATTTAAAACACTTGCAGTCCATGCATTACCAGATATAAAACACTCACCTGTCTCCTCGTGTTTTAATTAAATAGTACATAATAAAAAAATTAGGGTAAGAAAGTAGAAAATGTCCAACCATTAAGCAGACATAACCAATAATTTGGCTAACTATTACACTTTGGCATTTGCCATTACTATGCTTAATATATCAAACATATATGGTTTACCATTCAAATTTGCATCAGCAAACCAAAATTCATGTTAACTGAATATAATTTAAGTTCTTTGAATGTTTGCATGGCGATAAAATATAATTGTTTTTGTTTGTAGAAACACCACGTAAATTTATTACTGCAAAGCTTTCGATCCGTAAGCCCGGATCTTCATCAGTGCTAATAATATGAATATAATTTAATTTTATAATTTATTTTTTGAATATAATTTATTATAATTAAAATGCATAATTTTGTCTGGAGACACAATAAATAGGAGCAGATTCAATTAGGTACATGCAGTATTACTGTTTGATTTAATCATGGGTTGCTCGGTTTGGTCAGTATGAATGATATCATAGCATTATCAAGGCAGATTTACACCACACAACTTTTGCCTAAAACTGTCACATGCAACCTGCTTACAACTTGAGTTGTACTGTGTAAATCAAACACACAACTTGCCTACGACAACCTAGTCAAGTTGTATGCTTCCCATGTGGTAATACAACTCATGTTGCATGCAACAGTTTTAAAATTAAGCACAAGTTGTGTAGGGGCAAATCAGCCTTTATGTAAAGACCTCAGTATCAATGGAAGTCAAGACGTTTAGAACATAGAATGCTGCAAAATCTAACACTCGCAAGGGAATTAATTCCATAATTAATTGATTAGCTCATGTAATTATAAAACAACCATTTACAGTCTGCAGGGAGTCATGGCATAATTCTGTTAATTGTTCATATAACAACAGACCTCACTAGGGATCTGCTTGCATATTTAATATGAAAACCAACAAAACAGCTTGCAAAGTAGTTTTAAAACATTCAGCACTGTCGAGTTTTAATCTCCTAAAACATAGCCACTTTCATTCCACAGTAAACAAAAGATTAAATACCCTAAGAATTAGTTGCTGTAGATATTAATCCTGAATGGCAAACGCCTAATTTTGTTTTACATGACAACCAAATATTATGCCACCCACTCAAATTTTTGTCACGGTGTGATTTGAATAAATTGGTAACAAATATACAAAATTGCTGAGCAATTGCCCAGCCTGAAATTAATCCACAAACAGCATGTTTGTATTTAAATTTAGTGTGGGCAGTTACTTTTCAAAATAACAGTGACTATGTGACAACAATGTCTAGTATCAATGATAAGTCACATGAGGGTCGAATGATTTGGGGGGGAAATTTACTATATAAACTGTGCCGGTTAATTTGTGCCTAACGTTAATTTGTACAGTTTAAGTAGATTATCTAGAAAACTCCATAATAATCTGGGGTCACAAAAACTATGCTAAACCCTAATCATTTCTTCTGAGTGATGCAAGAATTCATGGTTTGTACACAAAGTTGGAATGATACAAATTCCACAATTCTGCAAACATAAACACAGCTCTGGTATTAAATTGAAACAAAGTTTAGTAAAACAGTTTTGAATTATGCTATACATGTCAAAATATATACGAAATTATAACAATCTGTATTAGCAGACACATTATTTCAATATTTAGGAATTATTGTAAATTTAAATGACATGATAGTACAATATCAGGGAATAACAAAAACAAAACTGCAGCTATATTCGACACGTCTGTATGAGAAGCTTCCCCAAATAGCCAAGCCTTTTTGGGAGGTTTAAAGATATCACTAGTTAAACACAGGAAGATAAGATCGCAACGATTAGGCGCACTATTAAAAATTTCGACATCAAATTTGTGGCCTAACAAAACACATTAAATGCATATTTCAAAATAATAAAGTTTGCACCGTTTAAAAAAAAACAAACACGGGCCGATATCTGCATATAAATTAATCATAAAAGGCTAAAATAACTCCGAATTTATAGCTTATCACTAAATGCCAAAACAAGGTGTAAATTCGGGCCTTTTATGTAACGTGGCTTGGATAAATATATAAGTCATTTAGCGTTTCAAAATGTAATGAAATTGACAAGGATCTTCGAGTTGAAATGTACTTGCATACTGTGGGATTCATAGCAGCAAAATGTGCGATTAAACGGGTTTTAAGGACTCGTATCTGTGTCCCCGAAACTATATTTAATACCTGAAGGGTTGTCTGTTAATCCGGCGTTCATATCCTGCAATTGGTGATGTAGTTCTTGTAATTTTGAATTCGCCTCTTTCAAGATAGAATTGCATTGTGTCAAACTCTTTTTATCGGTTGTCGCTTTCTTGAAATTCTCTGCTCCTTCCTTTATCTTAAGCTGCCGTCTTATTTCTGTTTTTAAATCGTCTACATCGTTGAATATTTTTATGTTGGAATCCGAGGGGATTCGTAGCATTGAGCGAGCATCACGGCTGCCCCTACGTTGGAAGTCGTTCTAGACAGAAATAGAAAAGTCGAAACACATTAACTTTGATCGAGCCACAGATAAAGCGTTGTATCACTTTTATTTAACAGAATGTAGCTAATCAAAATGCCAACACATACCAAAAGGACTCCATCTTGCTCCATTGTGCCAAAGAGAGACGGTTAAGCACAAAACAAACGACAAACACAATGTAAACGTTGCATTATGGCTTCATATTCAAGTCCTCCTGTCCACCGAATGTAAATAAACTCGTCTCGAAATTCGCGTCGTAAAACCGCGTCAAACGGCCAGAATTTTACGGGGAATACAAAAATAGGTTCCAAGGTTTTCAAGAAGTGTAAAAAAGGAGTAGAATTCGGCCTGCTTTGTACAAAAATTAGCGAAAATTAGACGAATACAAGTTGACAGACTCGAGTACTTTTAACATAAAAGAACCATATCGAGTGTAGAACGGAAATGAAGGGAACTGGGGGCGGGTGACATTGGCCTAAAATAACATCACTCAGAATTAGGGTTGAGTTTGACGATTATTGACGAGCGGGAGGATTATGCCATGGGATAACAGGATAAGGATTAATTTATATAAGATTAGAGATTAGAGATTAGAGTTAGATTTATTAGGTTTTGAATTAAGTTTAGTTTAGATTAGAGTTAAGCAGGGGCGTGGCGACTGGGTCTTGGGGGGTGCGACGCTCAATAATTCTGAACTTTGAAAAGTTTGTCAAAATTTTTGAAAAGTTGGTCAAAATTTTTGAAAAGTTGGTGAAAGGAATTATTTAAATATTAAACGAAATCTTATATTATTTACAAAAATTTTAGAAAATCCAAAAAATGTTCAGAATTTTAGAAAAAGTTCTTTGATAAACGGAACGACCCCGATTAGGGTTGGGATTCGCACATCAATTCACGTAAAAATCTCACAACTTGTCAACAAGATGTGTTCGCAACAGACTTGGAGCAAGCTTGTCAACAAGTTGTAACAATGCTGTTGTTTTATCAAGTTGCTACAAGCTTATCACTCACAACTTGTTGACAAATTGTTGAATTGCAGGACGATAACAAGTTGTTGGAACAACTTGTAACAAGTCTGTTGAACTCAACAACCGTGTAGCAAGTTGTCAACAAGCAGTTGACAACTTGTCAACAAGCTGGGAACAAGCAGTGCGAACAACATCCTGTTGAGGATGTTTTTGCAGGTTTGTTACAACTTGTGCGTTTTTACGTGTGTACTAACGTAAAAACGCACAAGTTGTAACAAGTCTGCGAACAAGTTGTTACACATCCGTTCACAAGCTTTCAACAAGTTGTCTTCCCACCGCTTGTTCCCAGTTTGTTGTAACAAGTTAGAAACAAGCTGTTAACAACTTGTAACAAGCTTGATGGCATTATCAGCCTCGTTACAAGATTGTGCTAACAAGTTTGTTACAGCCATGATATAACAAGGATGTTACAAGGTTGTCAACACAAGGTTGTAACAATCCTGTTATATCAAGCATGTCAGACTTGTCAGAACAACCTTGCAACAAGTCTGATAATTTCGACAAGGTTGTTACAAGTTGTCAACAAGTTGTTCCAAACCTCCAGGTGATCTTGATACGCGGAAAAGTACTGGCACTAGTTGTCAAATAGAAATCCATTTTATGATTAAAACAACTGAATATCTCCTGTAATATACTTTATTTCGATTCCATATTTTTGTCAGAGCTATAGTTCTCATAACCAAACATAATTACAAAATTTCAACTAGTTTCATAAAGAATAACGAAAGATATAATTGACTGAATACATCAAAATGGATTTCTATTCGGACAACCCTTTCTGAGCGCTGATACGAACACGAGATCACCTGGCTGTTGACAACTTGTGGCAAGCAGTGCGAATACATCTTGTTAACAGCTTGTGAACAGACTTGTAACAATTAAACTTGTGCGTTTTTACGTGTGTATTTACTGTCGTTGCAATGGAAGTGTTGATAAAATATCGTATCAATTCATTACTAGGTGAGGCCTCGGCCACTAACAACGTCTGCGCAGAAGGCTATTCGTTACTTAAGTTTCTCATATTAATATTTTACAGAACGTTTGAATCAACCAATGGCTTTACGTTTCAGTGACTGATTGACCAACTGGGGACAAGCATGCCAGTAAACAGGAAGTTGAGCAATTTTTGACCAAATGAATTAATCAATGTTAGGTAATGAATTGTTGCAATATTTTATCAACACTTCTATTGCAAAGACAGTAAAACACGCGTAAGTTTTATCAGTTTAAAATGCGTGCGCAGCACGAGCATTTTAGATACTAAAGTGTTTTGAAAAGCTTCAACTTTACTTCCGGTCGGCGTCCGTGTTGTCCAAAAACGTCACTTAAACAATAAACAATACTTTAAATTAGGATGGACTTTTATATAAAGAATACAAATAAAGATGATTATAAAGTTGAGTTTTATCAGGTATAAAGCCTCTTCACGTGACATATTAGCGTTGACACAATTCAATAAGTTGACATGATTTGCCAATAAGCTTATGAATTATTCGAGTGTTTGAATGTATGTATTGGCTTTTAATAGTTTATTATTCTGTGTAATTGTAAAAGTTCATAACTTTATACAATTTCCATATTATACAAATAGATTAAAACCTGTCATAAGTTACGAAGTAATATAAAAATGTCATAATTGTGATTCTAAACTATAATTATTCTATCAAGCTATGATAATCCTACATTTCCTTTTAGTTTTTACAGTAATATCAGTTTTGGTGTGTT
>CACRXK020007911.1:6285-21806 GCA_902702795.2 Paramuricea clavata
CTTTCTCTCTCTCTCTCTCTCTCTCTCTCTCTCTCTCTCTCTCTCTCTCTCTCTCTCTCTCTCTCTCTCTCTCTCTCTCTCTCTCTCTCTCTCTCTCTTTATATATATATATATATATATATATATATATATATATATATATATATATATATATATATATATATATATATATATATATATATAGCATACGGAGTCTAAATCGAGAAGTAATTTTGTCTAACGAGCATATTGTCTAACGGATTTTCGTAAAATATAAAAGAGCTTGGTAGGACTATTTTTGGTGCAGCATTTAAAAAAATACTTTTCTGTTTCACTAATTAAAATAAATTGCTTTTTTAAAGTATCTAAAAATACATGAACTCTAAAAAATATGTTTCCATTTCTTCCATTTCTGTTTTAATTAAGAAAATTAAGTGTTTTTAATTAAGCTATTTTTACGTGTTATATAAGGCGCATGCATAGCCTCTGGTTGTGAGCGACCTCATGTGCAGTGCTGTAAGTTGTAATTATACATGTGAGACTCATTTAAAATAATCATTAGAAGAAAATTCAAAAGAAATCAATGTTTATTGAGGTGTTGTAACCACTTACACAGAATCTTCCCATAATTTGCATAAAGTTAACCTTTTCCTTCATTTTCTCTGTTAAAATCACTTCTTTTCTAGTAATTTCTTAAAACACAACTGTCATGAAACCCGTGGGTGTCACCAGCAATATACATGCATGCAGCATTCGCGTTCATGTTGTGTCATGCAGATATTATTATACAAGCTCTTGCTTTCCGCTCGAATTTGTATATCCCATCAACAAGGCGCTATATATATATACTATATACATTAATACATTATGAAAACAAGCACACTTGCGACGCTGTTTCTATATTAAATTCCTTAATAAATATATGATAACCCGCGTTAACGTGTATATACTTGATCATATTTGATGAGATCTTTCGATGAGAAACGATGTATGCTATCAAGGTGTCGTTCAGAATTTTAACTGTTTACGTCGCAATTGCAACTCAATGTAAATCAGAGTCAACTACAGAAAGGAAGAATTACTTCAGGAAAATAAAAGATCGTGGTAAGAATTTATGCTATTTACATGCAGGCAAGGAGTTCTATAGATAGAGAAATATTTCTCGACGTCTCCAAAACAACTCGAGTGACTAAAACATTGGCACAGACCTTCCTTGGCGCCAATAGTCATGTGTCATTGTAATAATTACATGCAGGAGTCATGTGCCCAAATCTATATAGCTATAATTGTTCGAATGGTTGCTTTGGGAAAGATTTTCGCATTTTTCTTGAAATATATATTTGACAATTTAATGAAAGGTACCGTAACTTGCAAAATGAGCTTCGCAACTTTTCTCATAATGACGTGAAATGCCGATGAATATGCATGTTCTTTAATTTGGTACTCGATATGCCCGTAAAGGCGATGGGACAGGACAACTTTAAAACAATTCGCAATGCAAATCGTTGCCAAGTAAATAAAATTTCATGTAGCACATTTCGATATTACAAACAATCGCTAAATATTGTCCCTTGCATGTAACATTACATTAACTATTTGTCTAGCATAAAAGATTTAAATCATTCTACGCCCAACCTGCATGAATCAATATGCTTCAACATCAACCAACATTACGAGCGACACTAGCTGTACGTTGGTATTGCAAAGTATATAGGTTATGGAAGAGTTGAGAAAATCCGCAATGTGAACAAAAGGCGTGAGTGCATTTACCTATCTCGTAATTTAAATGTTTATATTACTTAATATAGCCTAAGTCGTGCATGCAATCCTGTTTATATTACTTAATATAAGTTGTGCATGCAATCCATTTTCTTATATATATATATATATATATATATATATATATATATATATATATATATATATATATATATATATATATATATATATATATATATATATATATATATATATATATATATATATATATATATATATATATTAAAAACTAGAATATATATATTCCTTAGAAATCGTCGTCTACTAGCCAACACGATTTCGCATTTCTTGCGCACAGGTTGTTCTATTAGCACTCAAGATTGTTCTCACAGCTTTATTTTGGATTTTGTGAACTCGATTAGAAAGAACAGACATTTGTTTACAAATTCTCAGAAGAACAGCTGTATATATATAAGGAAAGCGCAAAGATGCCCCTCGGGAAAGCGTCAAAGGAATTGATAAATTTCGGCTACCCATGCAGGTAGTACAGATTCTTGCTGCCAAATGATGATCTGTACATGTACATGCACAATGGGCAAATTGCGGAATTGGTGAGCATCATGGTAATTTAGTTACACAGCAGAATTTTTCAACATGGCGCGTATGCTTTTCGAACGAGGGAAGGTACTAAACACAAGAGAATTGGAAGGAAACTTTTATCATTTTCCCTTTGATAAAAGTTTTTACTAAATCTGTACGGCTTGACAGTTTCATATGTCTTGCCGACTCTACGAGCGAGTGAAGCGAGTGTGGTTAAAATATTTAACATGGCGTACAAGTCGCTGAAGCAGGGACGGAGCTAGTAGTTGCGAACAATTTTTTGAATATTTCACAACATAAAGGTGAGTACTGCATTAAATTATTTTCGAGGTATGGAACACGTTGTAACTTATTGTTTTCCTAAAAATTTTAACGATCGGTTTAATTCTAGCGACTTGAGAGACAAAAATGTTTGCACACTTGGCGGTCCCAAACCAACAGATGTTTGATCAAACTTTCGTTTTACAAACCAAAACATTGAGATTTGAGGTTGCATGTTTGCCGCATAAAATAAAAACAGTTGCGGTTTGAAATACTGATCTTTCACGTTTCAAAGGTTTTCAAAGATTTAAAAAGTACTTTTAAGTACTATTCACTGCTGTTCAAGTGTCTTTAAGATATTGGAGTTTTTAACTACAACATATTTACGCGAGTCAAATTTAAAGCAACCTCGCTTGTTTCTAGTATATTTTGGAAAGTTTCGAGCCGTTTGGTTTGCCGCTTGTTTGGATAAATATGGCAAGTGACACGGAAAAAGTGCCTAAAGATAAAATGTACAGGGGAACGACCTATTGTAAGCGACAGTGTTAAAAATCCGGAATTATCCTTCCATAAATTTCCTGTGGATTCGAGCTTAAAAGTTAATATAGGCTACGACTGAATTTATTGAGAATACAAAGTGAAACTTTTATAAAAAGCCAGAAAGTGTGGATGCATGAACATGAAGCTTTACAAAGAAAATATTATAAATTATCATCTAAATACGAACAGTGTGTACTGCGAATAGAACAGTCATATATTTGCCAGTGACACAATTTTAAATTCTATACAGGTCTGTACAAGTTTTAAGAATTATGCAACATTTAAAGTTCTCTTTGACTTTCTGCAACCAGCATGTAATTTCTTAATTTAACTTATGCCGGTTCGAGTAACAATGTAGAATACTCGGCAGAATAAAAAAAGTTGGGGCGAAAAAGGTCGTCGTATCTTGGTTAGAGTTTCTCTATCATGAGTTAGGAGCCCTATCCTTCCGGGCATCATGCATGTGATTATATACAACAAACTGCGCCGCTGTTGCCACAGCCTTTAAAAAAAAACCTACTCAAATACCCGTGTAATTATTGATTCCACAGAACAACAAATTGAAATGCCATGTCCATCATTTTGAAGTCAGTCTGCATTTTTGAAAATGGGCAATTCACCTCACCTATCCCAAATGATGTTGGCTCTGCATAAAATTTTATATAACAAGCAGTCTGGATTGCACCAAGCCATGGAGCTTCTTTGTTAGCAAATGAGTCCCTTCACTGAACACATGCATGCAGTCATTACACATGCAGTCGTTATCAGTTCATCAAAATTTTTTTGCTCCTAATGTTTTTCAATGGCAGTCTGCTCATTACTGTTGCACCACTTGACACGCTTCTGGGGACGTTAACATTACTTGCTGGCAAAAGGATTTTGCTAAGAAGTGATGTGAGGAAAACATTTTCCCTTCATTTCATTGCTGTACCGAAATGTGAGGCAGTTAGACGACCTCGTCATTCAGGAAACCAAAGTTTGCTCTGTGACTGACCTCTTGTATTGCATTCAATGTCAACCATTTGTTCTTTGGCAGTAAAAAGAGTGTTTTGAGTATATGGTGAATACTCCGGAGAAGGCAAATGTTTGCACACTGCTGCAAAGTCATGAACAGTAATTTGTTCCATGCAGTATAGATGTTCGAAATTCGATATTGTACATTTGATTTGCAAACAGGTTTGCATCATTGAATGCCGTTTTTGAAGGTAATTAATCAACAAATTCTTGATATTGGAAAGGTTCACAATATGTGGATACTAAGGCCCTGCAAATAATCTAAAACGCTTTAGTTTCCCTTCTTCATACATTTTCCATCTACCGTGCACACAAATTTCTGCGAAAGGATAAGTGTTTCCTGAAAATTCCCTTACACGACGAAGTGAATTGTTGGGATATTGAAGGGCGAATATCTTCGTCCGGTTTTCGATTGAAAGAGGCAAACTAAAGCCTTTTAGATAGAATTTACATTAGAATAGAATGGCCGTTTCAGATTTTCCATCTACCGTGCACACAAATTTATGCGAAAGGTTAAGTGTTTCCTGAAAATTCCCTTAGACGACGAAGTGAATTGTTGGGATATTGAAGGGCGAATATCTTCGTCCGGTTTTCGATTGAGAAAGGCAAACTAAAGCATTTTAGATAGAATTTATATTAGAATAGAATGGCCGTTTCAGATTTTCCATCTACCGTGCACACAAATCCGTGCTCACTACACGGAAGGAAATTTGCGTGCCAGAGACTAAGTGTCGATTAGTGCATACAAATTACTAAGAAAAATATCAGCACGCGAAATGTTGATATTTTGTGTTTCCGGCCCGTTAATTGTTCTTGATGTGATATCAAAAGCTTAAATACATTGTTAGAGTGAGATTATTGAAGGTTTGAAAGCATGAAAAGTGTATTTATTTTGATTTTTGCTATTGTAAGCTGGCTTCATTGTCAGCCATTTGTAAGCTGTGCTATTGTCAGCTAACTTCACGAGGGTCAAATAATCACAAGTGCCAACAGTTTTCAAACCGGTCTTCAAGTTTTCTTAAGTCTTAGCAAAAGCAGGTGCTAGTCTGCTGCGCAATGTTTTTTCTGTCTTGTAGTGGCGGCGCCGGGGGGGACAAGGCCCCCCCCAATTTTGCCCCCCCCCCCGTCAAATAAATTTATTAGTCACTGAGAGCGACTAAAGGCTACACAAGCGTTTTGTCGTTATCGGAAAATGTATGGCTTATAAGTTGTCATTACTCATTAGTGAATGCGCGTATACATGAAACTGTTTTTTACAGTTTCAATATTAGTTTGTAAATCTCTGAATGGTAAAACTTGCCAATACTCCAATAATACGTTTCAAAAAAGACAAAAAAGCTTTAGTTTTGCAAAGTTAAATTCTCAAACGTGTAAAGGCCCACACAGACCGGACGCGATTCGGCAACGCGACGCGAATTTTCAGTTTTCAAAAACAAATAAAACCGTCAACGGATAAAAATTTTACAAGGTATGCAGACCAAATAGCTAAAATTGCTAAGTGGTCCCGAATATTTGAAAAACAATGAATGAGTGAAAACTGAAAATTCGCGTCGCGTTGCCAAATAGCGTCCGGTCTGTATGGGCCTTAAGGCACCAATAAGATGAAAGTACTACGAAATTATTTGAATAAACCACATCGCATATATGGGGGGCGAATATCCTAAAGGGGGGGACGATATTCCTGGGGCATTCGCCCCTCTGGGGGGGGGGCGATATTCCTAGGATATTCGTCCCCCAGGGGCGGTATTCCTAGGAATATCCTGGGGGGGCGGACAAAAGTCCTGTGACAACGGCATGGGCAAATAGCAGTACCTTTTTAAAAATTCTATCTTGCCCCCCCCCCAAAAAAAAAATATGAGTTTGCCCTCAAATGCCTCCCCAAATGCTGAGGCCTGGCGCCGCCACTGATCATGTAATGCTTTATATGTTGTTTTTAAAAGATGCCATTCCCTGTGTTCTTGAACTGGAAGCCAGCCTATCTTGACAGCATCTGCTGTAGTTGCATAGCGTCCTATGACAAAACTTGTTGCAGCATTTTGAATACGTTGAAGACGCTTTACTAAGTATAATGGAAGTGGGTCAAACACAATATCATTGTAGTCCATTTTTGATAGCACCAAGGCCTCAGCAAGATGCTTACGAAGTTTAAAATCTGCGAAATGTTTAATTTTTCATTTTTACATGCTCATTCCATTTTAAGTGTTCATGAAAATGTACTCCGAGCAGTTTTTTCGAATCAATTAACTCTTTTCAACGTATTACCAGATATATTTAAGCTCAAATCCAATTCCCCAAGAGACTGAAGAGAGTGAACACTGGCCATTTGGGAAGTTGAGAACAACATTGCCTCCGTTTTCTTTGGATTAAGAGCGAGATTTGATTGTGATGACCAAGCATTTAAATTCGCCAGATTGGCTGATATTGAGTACAAACAGTCTGGAAGATTTTTCACATGACAATGTGAGTACAGGCTTGTGTCATCAGCATACTGTATACGAGACATAATGGATTTTTTAAGATCAGAGACATATATATTGAATATTATCGGTTCTAGTATGGAGCCTTGTGGAACACCGAAATGGGTAACGGCAGGTTTTGACTGATGGTCATCAATCTGGACAAATTGTCTACGATTGGATAAATAGTTAGCCGTCCATTTCATAAAGTTATTGGAGAACCCAAGATGATGCATTTTACGAAGCACGGTTTTAAAATTTACAGTGTCAAATGCTTTTGAATAATCTGCCATTACCATAAGTGTCAATTCTCCTTCCTTCATAGCGCGGATGATGTCATCACGAATTTTGAGAAGGGCTGTCGTAGTAGAATGTCCTTTGCGGTATCCAACGATTCTTTCGTCCAGGATTTTATTCGTTTCAAGAAAGTGGACCATTTGTATGGTCACGATTTTTTCATAAATCTTCGACAGGACAGGTAGAATTGCTATAGGTCGTAAATCCTCATCTTTCATTGGTGTTTCATTTTTCGGAATTGGAGAAATTCTGGATATTTTCCAAGCCTCCGGAAACATTGTTAAATCTATACTGCCGTTAATTATCTTTGTCAGAGGTCCTGCTAAGATGTCGGCAACCAGTTTAATATACTTGGCGGGGATTTTATCTGGTCCTGTAGAACAGTCTGACCGTAGGTTCTTTATCACATGATAAACTTCATCACGGCTGACGTTGCGAAGACGAAACCCATCTTCTTTGTTGTTAGTTGTCAGTGTGTCAATATAATTTAGTAAATCGTCGGTAGAATCAGAGGTCGAACCCATTACTCGGTGGCCAGTATTAATGAAATATTCATTAAGACTATCAGGATCGAAACGAAGAGGTTTTGGACTGGGTTTTAAAATTCTATGAATAACACGCCAGATCTCTTTTGATTTATTAGAGGATAGTGCTTTCTTAACAAAGTTTTTCGTTGCTTCACGAACCCTAATCTTAATACTGTTTCTTATGTTTCGAAAAGCAGCCCAGTCATTAGGAGTAGAATGAGGTGTATGAGCCTTTTTCCGCAAACGATCTCTCTCAGCTAAGAGAGATTGGAAATCCTCAGTTGTTAGCCATGGAGCAGGTGGCCTTGTTACCTTAACCCTTTTCATAGGAGCGTGTCTTTCCAGGCATTTATTGAATAGCTTTTCAAGAACGTCTAATTGTTCATTTGGATCGTCATAAGAATAGATCAGACTTAAAGGCAGTGTAGAAAAGTCATTTTGAAAAGCAACGGGAACAAAGGTTTTCTCATTTCTGATGTATTTGAATCGTGGTTGAAAACGTTCTGTACGGACATTTATACAAACGTAAGGTCCGTCATGATCACTAACGAGGGCGCATGGTAAAACATCAGTATGTGTGATACGATTTGGATAATTGGAGACGATATGATATGATATGATATGATAGTTAGATACTTGTTATGATAGACGATATGATATGATATGATATGATAGTTGTTAGTTAGATACAAATGCTTTTATACAATTAACCACAACTCAATCACTTTGCTCTGTTTTCAGAAGCTGTCTTTTCTGATCTGCTGTAGCTGCGGATCTGCTGTAGCTGCGGATCTGCTGTAGCTGCGGATCTGCTGTAGCTGCGTTTTCAACCATATTGTTTCAATGTGTTTTTTGTCTTCTATTTTCCTGCCATTTTCGTCTTTAAAACCGTGTGAATACAAAATAAAGACTGGGACCGATGCAGTCTTAATTCTGACAAAATGGAGAGAACAGACAAATATGCATGCGCAGCTAATACACTTGCAAAATGTGCAGATTTTCATTTTAAATACTGCTGAAAAGTAACCCTTATAATAGTAGTAAATTCAACGAATAATCGAAAATATTTCGATACCACTCTGGTATAAATTACTTTCGGTAGTAGCCTTAATAGTATCGAGCGGTATCGATTACTTAGTAATCGGTAGTTGCCCACCACTACTTTAAAGTAGGCCATAATTATAATGTCCCGCATTCCAGAAAAGATTCACACTCTGGCCCTCCATGGAGGACATTTTTGCTGTCTGATGATGGAGGAGAGAATGTACTTCTGGAAAATGAACTAGGATGTCTGAAGTGGGTGGGGGAGGGGGATTAACTTCTAATTTCCTTCATGGTAGAGGTCTGGAAATTATCTGGAAAGACCCATTGTTCAGTAATGTACGTACCGATCAAAACAAAGGTGTAACATCCCCCCGGGCACGAGAGGGGCATTTGCCATTCGTGATTTTCCCTAGGGGTGGGCATTGTTGTCAAGAAAATTTAAAGTGGTGGGGCATTTGATTCGATCCACTCATAATGAAGATGGGGATTTGACCAGAACTAAAAAACTTTTAGTTCACCCAACATGAAGACTATTATAGATTGACTTGCTACCCGTTGACACAGGAAACCACATGCTTTACAGTCGATTTCGTGAAACTTTGACCACAAATGTTCTGAACTTCGTTGCGAAGTTTGGATCCCTTGGGTATTTAAGAAGCCACGATTGCAATTTTAGATCACCCCTGATGAAGACACTAGACTGGAGTGTCGAAACGTTGGGTCTTGATTACAATTCGACTGGGCTTTGTAATAATTTATTTAAACCAGGGTAGCGAGCGAAACATTTACCTGGTTGCAGTGAACAAACAAACTTTAAAGTTCATGGGAGTTGGAATTCACAAGCCAATTCCTAAACAAAGTCCCTGATTGGTCCCTGAAGTACAAGAAGCCAATCAAATTCATAGTTTACATGCTGGTTTTTGAATCTCATTATGAACTTTTGAACTTCGCAATGAACTTCGCAACGAAGTTCGGAACATTTGTGGTCAAAGTTTCGTGAAATCGACTCAGTCAAAAGCACATTTTTGCTTTTGTGTTTTCAAGAAAATGGAAAAATTTTTATTAAACAATTTTCGAAGTCAAAATGTGAATTATGTTCAAGATTGGTTGGACCAGAATGGACTGGAGAAGTTGAAAGTTGAAAAGTTTTCCTTTTTCCCTTTGTTTCCAACAAAGATTTTACCATGTTTCCTTGTTCCCCAAGCTCGGCATGTTTCCTATGATTTTTTCGGCTATATATTCCTGTTCGGCAATATATGCCTCGTTCCCTTGTTCCTTAGAAACCTCTGGGAGACCCTGATATACAGATAGTGTGCTTTAGCGTTGCTGATATTACGTGCAACATAAAAAAGTTGCATAATGCTGTATAAAATATTTAGCGTAGTGTGCTGTATGTAAGAGTTAATTACCGAGAACCGAGGCATTTAGTCAAATACAGGCCGAGGCGCGCAGCGCCGAGGCCTGTATTTGACTAAATGCCGAGGTTCGAGGTTCGATTGAGAAGGTTTTCACAAAACAGCTCTTACGCTTGTGGGACGTAACACAAGTTTGAGTATGCGGACTATATACGCTTTAAAATGTGGTTAAGCATGCGCAGTATATCATTTCACGTCCCACAAGCAAAAGAGCAGATGTCACTGTATAAATTCCCTGCACAAGCAAGTTTGATGGTTGATCCAGCTAGTCCTCGTGCGCCGAATGATGGATACTCTTACCTAATGGTAGAGTTTTGACGGGCTCTGAGGTACACGGCTGTTGTCTCTTTCCCGACTGGAGACGGTTCAGCGTTTATCGAGTTGGGAAAGAGACTAACCTCTCATTAGGTACTTACCCAGATAAGTACATCATGAGTATAGTTTAAATGAGGTATTTATCTAGATAAATACCTCATTAAACTATTCATGAGGTATATATCTAGTTAAATACCTCATGAATAGTTTAATGAGGTATTTATCTAGATAAATACCTCATTAAACTATTCATGAGGTATTTAAGTAAGAGTTAAATACCGAGAAGGAGGGCTTTATGCTATATAACAGCCCCGAGAACGCGAAGCGTTCGAGGGCTTTATATAGCATAAAGCCCGACATTCGAGGTATTTAACTGACTTATATCATGATTGAAGAGGTTTTCTAACAAAGTTTTATTCTTTTTTTTCGATTTCGACAAGTATTTTTCTAGTTTTCTCCCTTATTTCTTGACTAATTAGGGCTTTATGGTATTCAAGGGCTTTATGCTATATACAGCCCGCGGTACATCAAAGAAAACCGAGTCAATCATGAAATAACTAGATATATACCTCCTCATGTGTGCATTGAGCAATTCAAATTCATCATCAGCCCCGCTCTTCCCTGCTGAAAATCAAATCCCTCCCCGGGCTTTCAGATGGACGAGTAATTACGCTAGATACAAGGTCTTGAATAACAAAAGAAATCGACTCAATCATGTAATAAGAAAGAATATAACGCAGTGCTACATAAAAGCTACATACAGTATAGCATATTCAAATATATAAAAATATAGTGGCGCAACACAATTCCTTGTTCAATGGAAAATAAACTGCATTATGGCACATTCCCACTTAAATGGTTAATATACTCAAAGGAGCAACCACGAATAGGTAAGGCTACCCTATGAACTAGGAAAGATAGCCCATTCAGTATGGTGACCATACTTCATTGTGCTTGGTACTGGGTTGAAAATTACTTTGTTATTGAGCCTAAGAACAGCAAGAAACAAATTCGTTCAGGAAAACATGGGAATATGATCTTTATCTGCCCCTGACATGCTGAAATAAGTTAACATGGAAACGAGGCCATTGAGTAAAGGAGAATAATCGGTAAGGTCTATTGAATGGGGTTTTATTAAGTTCCATATAACAGGATATCTATACCTTTTTACAAAATGTTGCCAACTATAAGTATAAACACATTAAAAACTATCTATCTTAGTCTTACTGTTAACGAGATTCCTTTGTTAAGAATGCTTCTATTTGTTTGTTCTTGTAGGTAATATGAGTCCTTACATTACATCCTACTTGCGATATGAAGAGTCAGAGAAGTCACTTCGGTATTCGGATACAATGTGGATATTTGCGGTTGAAGTAATGGGGCATGGCCTTCTCATGACACTTGGTGGTATGATGCAATTAAAGATAGGTCCACGTTGGACAAGCTTAATTGGAGGAACTGTGTTGAGGTAATTGCATATTACATTATACTGTATAATAACCTTAAGAATTTATGCGATCTCATTGGTCGAGAGGCCATGATCTATTAGAGGACAGACGCACGGAATACGTGATTAGTTTTTAAAATGTACAAATTGAATGAATTCATGCAATTAAATCTATAAACATCAATAAATACCTTCGATAAATGTGCAAACATCACTCACAAAAGCTAGCAACTCGGCAAATCTCCTGCAATTCATTCAGATGCGACTTCAAATCCAATCCGGTCTTTGAAAACAAATACTATTTGAGTCATTGACTCATTGGGCAATTCTAGCTATGGACTAAATTTTGATGTAGGCAAGAAGAACAAAATCCATCACCACAGCTAGAAAGAGCGTTCTAAAATTAGTAAAATTGCAAAGTTTGGTTGCGAAATGTTGTAAAATGAGGAAAATATACTGTACGCGAGCCCTGCGAAATTTACAAATTTTGTGTTAATTTGTATTGCGCGCGGGAAAATGCACCACATTTGGGCCAAAAGTGGTGCAAATTCCCGTGCGTAATACAAATTAATACAAAATTAACAAATTTCGCAGGCGGCCCGTATATTTTCCGCATTTTACAACATTTCGCAACCAAACTTTGGAATTTTACTAATTTTAACATGGTAACAACATATACTGCGGACCCCACGTTACTTGGTTGCGCAATTTTTAATTGGGCAAAGAAGAATTAACCCAACTCCTCACCTCCCAAAACTGCGGCGCGCCATGGCCCATCGGCACACATTGGGACAGTTTTTGCCAACCAGAATCGAGTAAATTGACTAAAATGCTATTATTTGAAATATAGTCGGATATTTGATAGAATTTTAAGGATAAAAAAGGCCCCAAAACAATATTAAATGAATCAAATATTACAACTTTAGCCTTATTTTGTTGCAAATAGATCGTAAAAGTAAAGCAGAACAAAAATATGCGCGCCCCTCTTGTTTTACGGCGCCCTGTTATTATTTATTATGTTTACATGCATATAATACAACTGTCGTCCACGTTTTCTAATTATTAAATATTTCGCTGCGTTCTAGTTTTGGCGTCTTGATGACATATTTCACTATACAGAAATCATTTGTGGCTGTCGTTTTTACCTACGGACTTCTTTTTGGAATGGGTATTGGGATTTCATACTCCGCACCAATTAACTGTGCTATGAAGGTACAGTATATGTATAATTGGAATGTGAGGAATCATCCATAATTATCAACATTTTTCACAAGCGTACAAACCGTGTACGCCCAGAGAGAAGGGTTTTACTGACCAATGCGCACTTTTTGAAACGTCGACGTCGATGATAGATCTAGTTCAACATTTAATTATGCTCTGAGAGGTGGGGAGGGGGAAGAGGGTGAAAAAAGTACTCTCTGTACGCTTGTGAAGATATTGAAAGTTATATAGACGAACCTTCATAGCATTTACTCTGGTCAAATTGCATACTTTTGCATGTTGCTCTTTATTGTATCAGTATATGCATGCACAAACGATTTTCTTGAATTTCCTTCTTCACCTTCCTAATTTAATGTCCAAATGAAGGGACAATAATGACTGTGACTTTCATTAATCTGACACCCCATTTTCTCATCATGATCTTACACAACAATTTTTCATTCTCTCCAAATTACTAATTCCAATCTTTTATTGTTTCTCGAAGCTCTGGATATATAATTAAAATTTTAGTAGGCCAGAGCTTAGCAATGGTCTAATGGCATCAGAAGAACTATAGTTGTTTTTTCGTAATTTAGTTATTTGTAAATATAGCGCCTTGTATTTCTGTCTCCGTTCCAGTTGATTACGTCATTTTGCTATTTCTCCTTTTTAAGATCTGCGCACGCGGTTATAAATAATTAGTTTGGAAAAGGACAGTGACCCTAAAATAGAGTCGAAATATCACTACCATCATTTGTGTGACATATTTTCTTTAATTAACTCGTATCTTGAGTTTACAAGATGGCATTGTTTTCGGAAGTATGTTTTTACTTCTTGTCTGCTGGTAATGGATTCACAAACCTTAACCTGGCCGTTTTTAGTCCTGAAATAGTGTTGTTTTGTATCCAATGAAATTGTAACATGCGGGCGCGTGGCTATAAATAAATGTTTTATGGGTGTTTTGCGTATCCTTCCCCCTGACCCTGTTTTGCCAAGATTTTAATTTTCAGAAACAAATATTTGGAAAATCGTTTCGTATAATCAGCTACCTTTCAAGCAATTTTGCTTTAAAGAAATAAGAATAATTGATTTACTATGGGCAATTGTGAAATATAGGGCAAGTTTTCTTTCAATGTTTATGAATTTGTCGCTTCAATTTTTTGCGTAAACATGCACTGCTTTCCTTTTCAATGCACCCGTAAGTTTCCTAACTGATTACTGTACCCTGTTTAGTTTAGGAAAAAACTTAAATTGTAAAGGAGAGCAAAGTAATTGACCTCAGAAGTCCTTATCATGTCACATCACTGTCAGACAATGAATATTTGACCCACATGTGTCCTACATATACCTATAATATTTTGATGGGCCGAAAATTACGTAACGTAAGCACTTCTTAGGGTTACGTAATTGCAACACCGAACTGAAATTACTCAATAATTTGTGTTATTAGAGAGGTTAAGATACCCCGATTCCGGTTTACGGGTGATATACACGTACCCGTAAATCGGGGAATAACTTGTAACTTAAGAAATCCAAGTACTCCGGCGTGAGAAAACCGATCAGAGAATGGCAACTTTCGCAGCATATGTGCATTATTTATTTGGGTAAGATGTTGAAAATTTGTACTATTTAAACGGCCCAAAAATAGTAAACAGAAAACACCCGTACCCGTTTGTTGTTTACGTGTAGACCACTGTTTACCGCGGGGAAACGGGTAGAAATTACGGGTAAAATTGCTGACATCAGCAAAAATTGGTAAACAAAATGGCGATACTCGTACCCGTAAACCGGAACCGGGGTATCTTAACCTCTCTATTAAAGCTACGTTTACACGCTGCGATTTTTCGTGTAAGATTCGTATTCTAGCGTATATAATTGAATAATAGAGACCTTTAGATTGACGTTTACGGCAAACGTCAAACCGCTAGTGAGGTTTTTGATTTTACAACTCTATTATTATAGCTTTTACACCAGTTTTGAAATATGTTAAACTTATTAAACTTGTGCTCTTTAGCAATGATTTAAGAAAGCAAATTAACCACTAGTCATGCCATTCTCCAAAGCAGTAAATTAATATTTGGCGTTTGAAGTTGACGTTTGGCGTATAAATTTCATGCTTTAACGACTACAAGCCCTCGTAGCAGTTCAAGCATGAAATTTATACGCCAAACGTCAACTTCAAACGCGAAATCTTAATTTACTGGTTTGGTGAATGGCATGACTAGTGGTTAATTTGCTTTCTTAAATCATTGCTAAAGAGCACAAATTTAATAAGTTTAACATATTTCAAAACTGGTATAAAATCTATAATAATAGAGTTGTAAAATCAAAAACCTCGCTAGCGGTTTGACGTTTGCCGTAAACCTCAATCTAAAGGTCTCTAATAACTTCTTATTAACCGAACGCGAGGTCTGTACGGAGAAATATCGGACCGAGGTCTTTTTTGTACAGGCTCGGGGCGAGGTCTCTACAAAAAGGGCAATTGATAAAACTAGAATAGTGAAGCGAATAGCGCGAATAGTCGACGAATAGTACGAATAGTCCGCGAATAGTCGACGAATAGTCCACGAATAGTCCACGAATAGGCGACGAATAGTCCACGAATAGGCGACGAATAGTACGAATAGTCGACGAATAGTGCAATAGAGACTTTGCAAGGCTTTGCACCAGTGCTGTAGAAATAAATTTACCGGGGGGGGGGGGGGGG
>CACRXK020007912.1:0-21805 GCA_902702795.2 Paramuricea clavata
GCCACTGGTTGAAATACCTAATATCAAGAAAAACATTGATTGGAAAATACATTGATATGGTGTAATATGGTATGGGGTATTGTATGGACGTGGAGGAAGGTAAAATTGGGAGGTATATGGCCATGGTTTTAAAAAAATTCAGGTTTTAAAAAAATTCAGGTTTTAAAAAAATTCAGGTTTTAAGTTCAGGGGCAGGTTGTATAAAAAAGTGATTAAAGTTAACTATGCTTAAGTGCAAACGTCATCCAATAAGAAGCGCCTATTTGGGAGTTAATCACTATTTAACTACAAAATAGTAATTAAAAAAGTGATTCAGAGTTTTATACAACCGGCCCAGGCTTAAAATTCAGGAATTTAAAATTTTACACCTAACTTTTACACCTAAATTTTACACCTGTATTTTACACCTGTATTTACACCTGTATTTTACACCTGTATTTTACACCTGTATTTTACACCCTGTATTTTACACCTGTATTTTACACCTGTATTTTACACCTGTATTTTACACCTGTATTTTACACCTGTATTTTACACCTAAATTTTACACCTAAATTTTACATCTGTATTTTACACCTGTATTTTACACCTGTATTTTACACCTGTATTTTACACCTAAATTTTACACCTGTATTTTACACCTAAATTTTACACCTAAATTTTACACCTAAATTTTACATCTGTATTTTACACCTGTATTTTACACCTGTATTTTACACCTGTATTTTACACCTAAATTTTACACCTAAATTTTACACCTGTATTTTACACCTGTATTTTACACCTGTATTTTACACCTGTATTTTACACCTAAATTTTACACCTGTATTTTACACCTGTATTTTACACCTGTATTTTACACCTAAATTTTACACCTGTATTTTACACCTGTATTTTACACCTGTATTTTACACCTGTATTTTACACCTGTATTTTACACCTGTATTTTACACCTAAATTTTACACCTGTATTTTACACCTGTATTTTACACCTAAATTTTACACCTGTATTTTAAACCTAAATTTTACACCTAAATTTTCAACATGACTTTTAAACCGGAATTTTAAACCTGAATGATGTGTGGTATGTTATGTGGTTGAACGTGGTGTGGTATGAGGCCTAAAAAAATACCTATGGTTCCCGGTTTCATATCATGAAAAAATTAGGGTCGGTAGGTCGAAAATAAATTTTTGAAATGTTTTTTTCATGGTTTTGGCGATTTTTTGCTGGGCAATTTGCAGTAGAGTCAACATCAATATTAACTGGAGATACGTAGTTCCTATGGATAAATTTAGGCAATTTGGTTCAATAATTAGTGTTTGGCACGCTGTACGAGCATCCCGCGACCACCCGGAGAGAATAGGGTCGCACAGTCAATCGTGGTTGAAGAAAATAATAGGGTCTGCAGAAAAAAATAGGGTCAGTTGGGAAACAGAACCACAGGTATTTTTTAGGCCTGATGCCATGGTATGGTATTTTGTTGTAAGTTGCTGCAGATTCAGATTCATTAGTTTTAACAGTTGCACGATGACGTTTCTAGGCAGATTTTCAGACGTTTCTGAGACGTACGTGGCTTCAACGTTTATTTTCAAAATTTAAATGCTGTAATTACAATGTTTAAATTTTGAAAATAAACATTGAAGCCATGGCTTAGAAATGTCTGAAAATCTGCCTAGAAACGTCATCATACAACTGTTAAACCTAACACGACAACTATTTGCATTTCACAGTCTGCCTGAATCCGCAGTATGGTATGACCAGTGTGTTTTCATGTGGTATGGTGTAGTATGATATGGTGTATGGCATGGTGTAGTATGGTATGATATTTTGCAATATGGTATAGTATGATATGGTTTGATAACTGGTATGGTATGTTGTGGTATACTGTACATACTACATACTGCATGGTATGGTATATTGTGGTGTAGTGCAGTACTCCATGGTATGGTATGTTATCTTTTGTACCTGAGTCATATAATCAATCTGTGGTGCCATCTCACAGTTAGTCCCACCCTTGAGTACCATACTGGATTCTGCTGGTGCATACAGTAAACATGGTAAGGCAACTTGAAGAAGTAAGCTGGTACTCCCGGCAGTTTGAGTGTCAGCCACAAAGTTTGAGGCAAGAACACTTCCAGGATGAAATGTTATAGAACTTGAACCAACTGACGCCCCTTCCAAAGTTCCTTGGCAAATATCACAAACAAGACACAGACCTGTTGGTATTCAGGTGTTTAGTATTTCATTTTTTCACTTTTCACACAATCATTTTGAGACGACTGCGCATATTGCAGGAATCAAACCTCAAGGTTCAGTTGGTAGAGATGAAACTACCTGACAAACACAATGTGAAATTCGACGTTTCAAGCAAATTAGGCTCTTCTTCATTGAAGTTAGTAGCAGGGTTTGTCGGTTGAAACGTCAAATTTCTCCTTGTATTCATTTTTCAGGTAGTTGCAGATCTTCCAATCAAGGTTTTAGGCAAATAAATAACTGTTACCTGTGGTATGTTGCGGTCTTAACCCCGGGTTTTTTCTGCCAGCTCGAATTTTACAAACACGAATTGAACGGTTTAGTAAGCAACCTAAAGTTATGGCATTTCGTAAAATTTGTCCTCCCTAGGATAACGAACAAGAAGTATAATGTAAATCGCAAAAAACTCCTTTCTAAATGCTTGGAAAAAATGGGGTTTACAAAAGAAAAATACTCACTCCTTCCAGTAAACTTCCGTCTATTTCTAGTGCACTCCTTGCGGCCGCCATATTGGAATAGAAAATTCTTTGTTGAAATGTTTCCAGTTTTGCCTTCCTAAAATTCTAGCTTTGATAGGAAAGAAATAATGTTGAAAATTGAATGGTTTAAATATGGTTGAATATTTTAAATTTGGACATGAATATCAGCTAAGCAACGAAACGTTAACAAGAAAACTTTATATAATTTTCAAAAAAAGTTTGTCATGTCCAAGGTCATTGCTATATTTTTGTGTTTTGCAAATTTGCAATTCATCTTCGTATTCTAGTTTTTCAGTGGAAACACTACACCCACTGATCTCAAAAATGTGCTGGACCACCTTTTGGCTAATATTCTGGCCAGCAGTCGAGACTTCGTCAAACCGTAAAGCCGCCGGCTACACACGTAAAAACGCATAGCTTGTAACAAGTATGCAAACAAGTTGTTACAAGTCTGTTCACAAGTTTTCAACAAGTTGTGTTCGCACTGCTTGTTCCCAGTTGTTGTAACAAGTTTGGAACAAGCTGTGAACAACTTGTAACAAGCTTGATGGCATTATCGGCCTTGTTACAAGACTGTGCTAACAAGTTTGTTACAGCCATGATATAACAAGGATGTTACAAGGTTGTCAACACAAGGTTGTAACAATCTTGTTATAACAAGCATGTAACAGACTTGTCAGAACAACCTTGCAACAAGTCTGATAATTTCGACAAGGTTGTTACAAGTTGTCAACAAGTTGCTCCAAACCTGTTGACAACTTGTGACAAGCAGTTCGAATACATCTTGTTGACGGCTTGTTGGCAGACTTGTTACAAGATGTGAGATTTTTACGTGCGTACGAGGCTAGGGTTTTTTTCCATGAGCGCCCTTTAGCTGGTATTGCGAATAGCGATTCCCTTGCCAAATTGGCAGCGCGTTTTCCCCCTCCACAATTCTCCACAAGTGCGTCGTCAGTTGGTCTGTTTGGCGGTAATGCGGTTTTTCCGACAATAGCCAAGTATTTATTGAAAATGCCTTCTCGGTCTTGTGTGGGGGATATTTCTATGTTAGAACACCAAAATACCATTGTTCACACTTTAAAACTGTGAAAAATAGCGGTTTTACAAATGTTTCAAAAAGTTTCACAATCGATTTCAAATGCAAGCATAAATAGCTATCAAGTCATTAAATTAAGTGTAACGAATATGGACAACTCGTAACAAGGCTAAATATTAAACAAAAGTATCTAAATGGCTAGACAAACAGGGCGAAAATGAAATCAGATACGAAAAGTTATTTCGACATTCTTTAATAACGAGCCACAACAAAAAAAAACTTAACCACTTTATTTTATCTAGTTAAGTTTTGCGCGCGTTTTATACAAATTTCCTAAAAATCTTTGGAAAACCATTATCTCCGTATATAGTTTAATAACAACATAGAGGAATCTTGCCCCATATCTAGCATTTAATCCAGTTAAGAAGCTAATCTGCTAATGAGGCAGCTGCCTTATTCATTAGCATTAATAATGCAAACTCTACTGGGGGTTTTTTTCTTCAAAAATTTCGGAACAGATATATATTTTTTGGGAATTTTAGAGCTCGAGGCTTACCTTAAAATTGTACCAAATGTTACTGTAAGGAAAAGATCATTTTTTTCTTAATTCTAAAATTTGTTCGCATTTTAAAATACAATGTTAAATGAAAATGTAACAATGTTAATGTGAGCTAATTAGCTATCCAATTCTCTGCGTTTTTGTTCTCGTTTAATAATTTATCGGTTTTTTATAAAAAATCTTTTCGATTAGCCTGAAGTAGTACTGTGCACGCGGAGTGAAAAGTAATTTGTTTGAGCCCATATTACGACAGGATATAAATTTGGAAGACTTATCGATGCAAACGGCAAGACATTTTAAGGTTAAAATTAGGCTACGCGTTGACAGGCATAACTGGTTATCCACGAAAAGTTATGACACATAAAACACTTTAGATCGTTCACGTATACTCAATGTTAAAAGGTGGGATTTAAATGGGGGTTAATAATTGATAATACCTTGCCGTTCTAGATTACAGCCCGCTCACTTGTTGACTATTTATGAGGTTTAAATCATTCAAAAACCCGCTGTCTCGAAACCGGTTCGTTTATCGAAGTGCTTAGCACCGAGCGAGTAGAGGCGAGGCTTAAATTGAGATAACATCTCAACGAGCCGCTAGAATACGATACAATCTTCAAGGTGGAGTTCTTGTGGTAGCTTTAAGTTGGATCCGGCTGAGAAGAATAAAATCAAGCCGCAAAATGAGCGAAAAAGATCCAGAGAGTCAAAAGTTGTTGGCGAAAGATCTTGAGGAAGACGAAAGCGCGACGGCAACTCAAAAACCTTGGTTCTACCTGCCGAGCAATGCCGAAAGAGAAGACGAAAAAAGCGAAGCTCTCGACGGAGAAAAAGATGAAATCTCGTCAATGCAGACATTCTTTAATATCTGCAACGCGAATCTCGGCACGGGAATTTTGGCGATGCCTTTCGTCATCCGTCTAGCGGGCTTGTGGGGAGTAGTGATCATAATCTTTATTGGATTTCTCGGTAACTACACCGGTAAGATCCTCATAGATTGCCTCTACGAGATCGACCCCACCGACGGGAAGCGAAAGCGAGTTAGGGAGACCTACCCTCAAATCGGCGAGGCATTTCACCCCACCTATGGAACGTACATGGTTCACATAGCGAACTGTTTCGACCAGTTCTCTCATTGTGCTTTGTTTCTTATCATGATTGGGATGGTCATGAAACACGCGTTTCCTAGTATATCACTAAGCGAAAGTGATTGGACTCTCATTATAGGACTCCTAATACTGCCCACTATTTTTATCCGAAAAATGACCCAATTGGCTTGGCTTGGAACGCTGACCGCTTGGACTGCTGTCGTGATCTCCATCGTGGTACTGATCTATAGTCTGACAAAATGGCAAAACTGGACTACTACGACACCTCCGTTCAATATTCACACTGTTCCTATTGCGATAGGCGTTGTCATGGTGAGCTATTCGTCAGCAGCCTATTTCCCCAAAATGGAAACGGCCATGATGCACCCTGAAGAGTACAACAGCATTATGAATTTCAGTTACAGCGCGGTGACATTTTGGAAATTTTTCTGTGGGGTGATAGTTTACATGACGTTCACGGAGACGACTGACCAAATCGTAGCCTTAAACGTCCCGCACGGCGTGTTCCGCGGCGCGCTTTGCGTAGCTGTGGTAGTCTTGGCTCTATTCTTCTTCACCGTACCGGCTTTCACGATTTTCGACATTATTGAGAACCACCTCAAAATTCCATGGCTTGCCTTCAACTACACCAACCAAAGAAGGGTGATAGTGTCTGGCTACCTTCTTCGATTCTTCCTGATGTTATTCACGCTCATTCTGGCAGTTTGCGTTCCACATTTCAGTCTTCTCATGGCCTTCGTTGGCTGTTCCACCGGAATGATTCTCGTGCTCATATTCCCGTGTATGTTTCATCTAAAGATCCGTTGGGCCGACTTAAAAAACTTCGACGTAGCGGCGGAATTGTTCGTCATCGGCTTCGCGGTTATCGGAGGAACATTGGGTATAATATATTCATCGCTAGCTCTATACACTGTATATAACGAAACTTAAGGAACGAATGCTCTATGTATACTGCGCGTGTATTTCGTTGTACAGCAAATACGGTTGCGCGCAAATATAGGGGCCGTTTGTAGGATACGTCTGAATAGATTCTCCGGTTGATAAGTCCAAAATAACAAAATAATCATACAATCTTTGAACAAGCTAAAGCTTGCCGCACACGAAAGAAACTTGCTGAGTTGACCGCCTCGCTTGGCGGCCAGCTCAGCTATGCTTTTTCACACGTTCATGGAAAAACTACACAACATCGGTCAGATCGTTAGCATTTTCCTCCATTGCCACCATTTCGACCAAAGTCATGTGAAGAAACTATGGGTTCTCATTGGCTAGTTAACCCAAGCAGCTCAGCATTAAGCTCGCAACATCCGCAGACGTTGAGATTTATTCCTCGCGAGGTGAAAAATATCAAACACAATATAGATATTTTCCTCAAGGCCCCGAGAGGCCAAATCTTCACAAAAACTATCCGCACACGAAATAAACTTGCTGAGCTTTAGTTCAACAAGTTTCTCTCGTGTGCGCCGCAGGCTTCAATGTTCAGAGAAGTATCTATAAAACTGCACGAAAGCTACCTTTACTCAATCAGAAGATGTGTAGGAGTTTTGTTTAGTTTGGGCTTAGCTACCGGATAAACTGGCCGCGGGAATTCAGTGCTATTGTGATAAATGTTTTTGAAACTTGACAATTTTCACATCGAGTTTGGGGAATTAAACAATACAAAATTGACGATGCTATAATATGAAAAACAAAACTTTTCTCAAACGAAAATGAGAGTTGGCAATCACAAATTATTACAGGGGACATTCCAAGGTCTAGATTAACAAAATAACTTAAGTGGAATACACGATATAGTGTTGCAGAAAAGCATTAAGAACAGCTAAGCAAGATCGCGTGACTGCAAACTCTCATGCATAAGTTATACCTGTATTGGAATTAAGCCAACTATTATAAAATACAAGAACGTTATAGAACACCTATTCACGAATGTGTGAAAACGATAGCGAAAACGCCTACTTATTTCTTATACATAAATTGATGCAGGAAATTGAATCAATTTCTAGGTAGAAATGGATACAAATTAAATTAATTTGCGTGCATATTAAATTAAACTTTAAAGTGCTTTGCTGTTTTGTGTAAACATTTATCATCCATAAAAAATCCTACATTGGAATGGCAAAAATCTCTAGAGTGTGAAAACAACAATAAACTATAGGAAAAACACAAGACGCAAAGGTGTTTGGTAGTAAATGGAAATCCTCTATACTATGTATACAAATTCATATAATTTTCGTTTTGAACATAATTTTAAATTGTTTTTATAGCACCTGAGAATCTAGTCTTATCACATGAGTGTCCTATTCATCCAGTAAGACTATACATCGTACCCATTTGTATACAAACATCCCCTATCATTTAAGATGAAATTTGCTAAAGTAAACAGTTTGGTATTAAATTTATATCAATAAACACTTATACGAGATTTTCCAAATGTACACACTGGTTTGAAGTCAAGGCTAGCAATGACGCACACGATGGCACGAGGTCGAGGGTAGCAGTCACCAGTGAGCTCTATATACATTTCTGGAGCAAGATCTTCAGTCATTCGGCCTATGAGAAAAGTGAAGCCAAGATGGAGGCCATTAACGTCCAGTAGCTCTAAGGTCGTAAACAGCTTTTATACCATTTCCCCCTTTTATACCGTTTTTCCTAACGGACCGTATCGCTAAGCAAGTCATCAGTTCATAAAATCCTAATATTTGTCTTTAAATGGAAGTCAAAACACGAAGTTTCAGCCAGGGCCGTCCCGAGGGACTCGCTTCAGGGGGGTGTTTGGTTAAATCTACCTGAAAGTATCAAAAGTTCGAAATTTACCTGAAAAATATTTTTTTTACCTGAAATTTTTTTGGGCGACCTCCTCCCCCCCCCCCCGCCAAAAAATTTTCGGTCAATGTACCATTTTAGGGTAAATTAACCTCATTCGTTTCCAAATTCACACTTATTTTTGTAAATTAACCTTCTCTGGGCCTAGAAATTACCTGAATTTGTGTTCATTTACCTGAATTTCTTCTGCAAATCTACCTGGATATACCTGAAATTGCCCACATGCGCAATTATCGGGGGAGGTCACACACACCCCCACACACCCCAGTCGCTACGGCTCTGGTTTCAGCACACTCCTTGCAGACAAAAATAGAAAGGGGCTAAAAACTGACGTCCAATAGCTCTCGAATTCTCACTCCAGGTACATACGGAGCTGACTGAACTCCTTTGCGCATGTTCTCAAGCGTGCTCGAGAAATGCATTAAGACATTTTTCTAAACGGTGCAAGGTTTCTTCCAAAACATAATGCTTGCATGTCACTTCTCTGAAGGTATCGTCCATGCTCTAGGGACTTTAAAAAATTGGTTCCGGTGCACCCCTACACGAATTACCTTCAACAACTGACTTTAGTTATTTTCACGTCATTTGAGCGTCGACAGCTTTACTTAACCACGTCGGTTCGTGTTGGGAAATTTTTTCCATAATGTCGTTTACTTGAATACACAGGCCTTGGATTTGCTTGTCCCACGAAGGAAGAGGTTTTTGAGCTAAATGGAATATATTCGTGGCTTTGAGGAAGCGTTACAGTGACAGCAGATGGCACCTGGCCAACTTCAGAAATGTCGAAACTTATACGAGCAAGAACACTTAACAATTATTCGCCGAAGGCGAGGTGATTATCGGGGAATATTCGCCGAGACGAAGTCGAGGTGAATGTTCCCCGATAATCACCGAGCCTGAGGCGAATAATTGTTTTAGTATACATATTCGTATAGTACATATTCGATCATACCACAGAATATGGTAGCTGTTAATACCGCTACTTTCTATACTCACTTTCAAAATGAACAACGGCGTCAATCTGATCAATGGATCCCGTCATTCGGCCTTCAGAAATCATTTGAGAAGCTATTCGTTCGGCCTTGAAAACAAAACAGAAATATATTGATGAACTATATCATCTCTATAGAGGTCGCAAATGTTCAGTAAGTTACCTTTGCTGCTGGTATTTCCAGCAGAGCGCCAAGTTCTTGAAACGTTATGTTATTATACAGTTTACTGGCTGATAGAAGATTGTGTTCAATCACAGCACGGTCAAGTATACTGGATCCTAAATAAGTCAATGATTTGCTTTGAATGTAGAAACGCCGATATTTTTTCAGGTAGTTCAGACACAAACCACGACAGCTTATTGTAGAATACTACCTACACTGGACCTCCGCGTTAGAGATATCTTTCCAGGTAGTTCAGACACAAACCACGACAGTTTATTGTAGAATACTACCAACACTGGATCTCCACGTTTGAGATATCTTTTTCAGGTAGTTCAGACACAAACCACGACAGTTTATTGTAGAATACTACCAACACTGGACCTCCACGTTTGAGATATCTTTTTCAGGTAGTTCAGACACAAACCACGACAGTTTATTGTAGAATACTACCTACACTGGACCGCCACGTTTGAGATATCTTTTTCAGGTAGTTCAGACACAAACCACGACAGCTTATTGTAGAATACTACCTACACTGGACCACCATGTTTGAGATATCTTTTTCAGGTAGTTCAGACACAAATCACGACAGCTTACTGTAGAATACTACCTACACTGGACCGCCACGTTTGAGATATCTTTTTCAGGTAGTTCAGACACAAACCACGACAGCTTATTGTAGAATACTACCTACACTGGACCACCACGTTTGAGATATCCTTTTCAGGTAGTTCAGACACAAATCACGACAGTTTATGTAAGAGTTATAAACCGAGTAGGAGGTTTATAACTGATATATTGACCCGAGGACGCGTAGCGTCCGAGGGGCAATATATCAGTTATAAACCGACTTACTCGGTTTATAACTAACTTATATCACACTTGCGGAGGTTTTCCAACATATTTTGTCATTTTCAAAAATTTTTAATGAAAAATTCTCGCGTTTTGTCTACAAGTTTAATCCAATCATTTATTCAAGGTCTATAAGCTAGTTATAAACCTCGGACCATCAAAGAAAACCGACGCAAGTGTGATATAATGTAGAATACTACCTACACTGGACCGCCACGTTTGAGATATCTTTTTCAAGTAGTTCAGAGACAAACCACGGAAGCTTATCAGGGACAACATATAGTTCTGAGTTGCGTACCATCTGCCATAGTGGCTTTCTGATGATCTTTCAGCAATGTCGCAAATTCTTGAAGTTCTGAACCACGGATAATTCGATCTAAATACCTAAAAAAAAATTTGAATAACTATTATTTTAATAATGCTTACCACTATAATTTTTATAGAATTAACGTACGAACCATAGAACTCACATTTTACGTAGAATGCCACAAGCACGAAGTTGTTGACATCTTTCATCTTTGAACAACGTTGCTAACATCCTTGAGCGTTGCTGACCTGAAAAATAACAATTATACATAACTTTTAATAATACCAGTCCGGTATACGTTCTTCGATGCATCCCATTTGCGTTGCAATTGCGTTTCTACCAGCACGCGTTTGTCAAAGCAGCATTCGCTGTGTCCCCGTTTTCCGATGCGAGAATATAGTTTTGAAAAGAAAATTGTGGAACGCGTTCCTACGATTTCCGCAAGACAGGTTCGGAACGCAAATGAGACCGCGAGCTGTATTAATTTTCAAACAAACTTTACTCTATGCACAACGGTATTCTTATGACTGCCAAAACTCTCAATTATATCCCCCATGACAAAAATAATTCACTTCAAATGTGGACCATCTCACCTGCGGATGCTAATATTGTGCAGTGAAGCGCGTGTTCCAACGACATCATTCTCTCACTGTCATCCACTTCAGAACGATATGAAATCTCCAAATATCTCTGCGCTGCTTCAATAAATTTTCGACGATAATCCAACACTCTGGCGTAGCAAACCTAAAAACAACCTCGATGATGATCACGAACAGCATTTCTATAGCGTAAATTTACATGCTGGATATGATCAGATGCGCTCCACATCGAGTATTACGCTTATCTAATTACATACTTAGCCTAGATTATTTCATTTTTAATGATTTGGTTTCTTGCACTTCACTTGGTGGAATTAATATTAGAATGTTAGGGTTTGTAATCCAAGTGAGTATATATACATTTTAAGACTTGGATTACAAACCCTAACATTCTAATATTAATTCCACCAAGTGAAGTACAAGAAACCAAATCATTGAGGTCCACCTTATCACAACCCGCACACCCGATTACCTATATATACATGAACTTACGGTTACAGCTCAACAGCTGGCCTCTGTAGCTCAGTTAGTTAGAGCGCTGCACCGGAATCGCAGGGCCGTAGGTTCAATTCCTACCAGAGGACCTTGTGCTGCATTTTTCGCAGTCGTTCCTGGTCAGGTCTTAAAATGTATATATACTCACTTGGATTACAAACCCTAACATTCTAATATTTCATCTTTATAACGATTATGATATTACTTTCTAACTGTGTTTATCCTAACCCACCCTGTCAACATTAGGGACCTTTAGCTAGCAGGATGGCGACGGCTATTAATACAATGAAATTTATTACAGTGTAGAAAGAAAATGCATAATTAAAGGTCCCTTGGGAGTTTTAGACGTCGTCCTTGCTCTGTTTACAACAGCAAACCAAAGATTTTCACGTTTTGTATACAACGTTTGCCTTTCAAGCCGCGAGAAGTCGTCCTCGGCAAATTGGCTTAGTAGAAGTCTTCTCAACTATAAACCTCTGTCTTAACCTTCTTAAACTGCAATAAATTCATACAACGGATAATACAAGACATGTTGTTCTTGAAGTTTAATATACTTATTTGAACGAGAGTGTTTTGGCCGTCGTCGTCGCGTTGCCGTCACCTATTTGCTAAAGGTCCCCATTCCCTGTGGGAGGAAACCGGAGCACCCGGAGAAAACCCACGACTTTCGGCAGAGCGTTGACTGACTCGTTTCACATGAGTCCGTAGCGAGAATCACACCCACGATCTCAGAGGTGAAAGGCTCTTGTTCCGACGACAGCACCACCTGACCGAAGCTCCTGTCGAAGCTCTGTCTAATGCCAGATGATTTTACTCGTCAAGGGAAGAGTGCTGCCACTCAATGGGTTAATGTGTCATGAACCTTGTATAGCATTTGAAGTCCAACGTTGGTTGTATCAGCTTGAATAATTGAAGCTCGGTTTATATACGCCTCGGCGTTGATTGGATCCTCGTCTTCCAGATATAGTTGAGCGATCTTTAAATATGTCTCGAGCTTGTAGTCAACAGTGTATTGCCTGAATGATAGAAATCATTTAAAAAAAAATTAAAACTAAGGACAGAAATTATAGTGTTTTCCCACATCGTTAACCTTTCGATAATTACGTCACACATAGGTTTTGGTCTTGGAGCCTCGCTCTCATTAGTAAATTATGCAAGGTGATTGGCTCACGATTCATGCGAGCGAGGCTCCCAGGCCAAATGACGTAATTATCGAAAGGGTGTGTTTCTCTGGTGCAGATATGAAGTTGTTGATTTAAAACAGCGGCCATTATTAACGTACTTTTGTCCAGTTTCGAGTGGGATTGCAGCAAGGACAGCAGCAGCTTCTTTCCAACATTGCTCTTTCTCATAAATTGTGGCCAGATGTTGTCTGATTGTTGCAACCTAAAAATATTATAGACCCATTGCACTGACGTCACAAATCCTTAGAGTGTCCTCCAGATGCTCCCTAACAATATCTGTTCGGGTACAACAACCACATACAGTGCAAAAATTAACCATCTTAATACAAAATTATTATAAACTTTTACAAAATTTGCTTTGTTTACAGAAATTATATTATGCATAGATTGCTAATTTGTCCTCCAGATGCATCCTCACCAGCCCTGTGACGTCATGTGCAATGGGTCTATACTGGTGAAATGTGGTCATGGTGGCAATGATAATAGTGGTGAAGGTGGTTGATAGTGGTGATAGTTGTGATGGTGGCAATGGTAGTGATGATGGTGATGATGATGATAGTGGTGATGGTAGTGATGATAGTAATGATGGTGATGGTGGTGATGATAATGGTGATGCTGGTAATGGTGGTGGTGATCTTGTGATGGTGGTGGTGAATATGATAATGGATGATGGTGGTGATAGTGTTGGTGATGAACTTGATGGTGATGAACTTGATGGTGATGTGGTGACAGTGGAGATTATGGTTGTGACAATGGTGGTAGTGATGGTGGTGATGATACTGATGGTGGTTATGATGATGGTAACTAGTGATGATGAATGCGCTAGTGTTAATGGTGGTGGTTATGATGGTGCATGGTGATTATGTTGGTAGTCATGATGGTGGTGATGATGATGGTGATGATAGTGGCAGTGGTGATGTGATGGTGCACATTATGATGGTGTTGTTGATTGTGTTGATGGTAGTGATGATGGTGGTAGGGATGGTGGTGATGATGATGACGGTGGTGGTGATGATGGTAATGAGATGGTGGTAGTCTTCATTTTGATGGTGGGGGCACTCTCCAATATAGAACAGTATATGTTTTAAAAAATGTGGTTTCTTGGGGGTGCCAAAAAAACTTCATCCCATTTTTCAAAGTACCTGTTCTTCAAATGAGATTGCTCTAGGTTGAAGTTTGACCAAGGCATAAAGTGAAACATCTTTTGTGACGGAAGTTTCCAATGATAGAATATGGTTACACAGATCTGTGAGTAATTGTCGCGAAACCACCGAGCTCACACTTTCACTGCCAACTATATAATGTAATTATACATATTGTATTTCTTTTTAGGCCGATGGAATTAAGGTATCAGTTTACCGTCACCTGAAATTTCAAAAGTTGATGCAGATGATTTTTTTAATTATTCATTATTTTTCACGATTTGAATTTGTCAAATTTTGAGCTAAAAATTCGAATTTCGACCAAAAAAATCCAAGAATCTATGTCTTTGACTCCGTTTCGCCCATGTCGCTTCGCTAACTGTATAAACAAAGTCAGTATTTGCCAAAAATTTCAACAGAAAGCCATTTTTGAAACACTTGCTATGAAATTTGACAAGTAATGAAAAAACATTGAAATAATGAAAATTTCACGTGGCTGCCAATAACACACACGGGCGGATGACGGTAAACTGATATGTTAATTCCTTTAGCCTTATTGCCATTTTTGAGTAAGAGTCTGGCAAATATATGATACTATATATAAAGTATCATTTGAAGTGAGAAAATATAAATGGTAATTCTTTTCATTATATTTAGTAATCTGGTATTTAGTGATCAATAAATAGAATTAAAAGATTAACAATTTAAATTACTCACTGAAACTTCCTATAAAACCGACTAACATGCCGCCAGGGGGGGGGGAGGGACAAATTAAAGATGTACGGTACTTTTAAAATAATGAACATTTTAACATTTCATTTGTACTGAGAAAGGCGTATATTTTAAAAATACGTATAATTTCTTCCAGCCAAAGGTGTATTTCATATATGACTTGGCATTTAAATAAACCCACCCTCAGGCCTCAATAATGCTACATAAAAATATACCTGTCCAATATATTAAAACAACTTATTTGCCTACTTTTGTTACTTATAAATTGTTATAAAATCTACAAACCTGCATCAATAAAAGACCTCAACCCCTCAACAAGTTCCCCATTCTTTAACTCAACAATATGACTTAAAATTCGCCTATATCTCTCAGTTAAATCTTTAGGAGAGAGTCCACTATTTAACAAACTAGCGAGTGACTGTCTGACTTCGGCCGCCATTTTGCACCCGATTCGCACTGCCAACTATTAGCGCTATCCAGTGATGATATGAGCTCAGTGTTTTCACCATACACTGTAATATCACTGTAATGATACCAGCAGGGCTCCAAAGTGGCAAAGTATAAAGTCCCCCTCTCATTTAAGACCTCTCTCCCAACCTTGCATTCCTGCTCTTTACTTCCCCCCCCCAGTTCAGGTGGGAGTGGGGTGGGGCCTGCGGGGGTTTGCCCGACGTTTGCCGAGCTTGACAGACTATAGTCAAATTCTGAGGGTCAAATTGGAAGCACTCTTCAAATTCAAATTTTCGGGTGGGGGCTGCTGAGCAGGCTAGGCAGGTGAAACTAGAATCGGACATGGACTAGAGGCAGGTTACAACCAACACTCATCCCTTTTAGACGGCATCAACTATTTCGCTGACCTCAGAATGACATTTTGTCAAAACTTTTTTCTACAAGATTGGTTTAGAAACAAATTTGTAGTAGGGTTAGGTTAGGGTTAGGATTATGGTTAGAGTTGGTGTTTGGAGTAGGGTTAGTGTTAGTAAAACCGTTCCTTTGTTACGTTTTGTCACTTTGAGGCCAGCGAAATAATCTCTTCCCTTTTAGACATTACCGATCAATCAGGCTTTCTCACTCTTGGTTTACCCGCCATTTGGGGGGCACTGCCTCTCCCAAATCTGAGAGTGCACGAACTGCAAAATGCGAATTTTGTATCACTGTAGTGGTATGTTAGTGGTAAAGAACTTCAACACATTCAAGTCTGTAATGCGAGACTACTACAATACTGCATTAAAGAACACATACGATTGCGGTGATGCACGAACTTTTAAAACGATTTGCACGAAATGCAATAGAGAAAGGCGAGAAAGGACTTTAACGAACTCAATGAACTGTTGTTTTTAGCCTCCATGGTTTAATTGTTATTTGTGTTGATATTTGTCTCTTACCGTTTTGGGCTCGCAGTAATTGGTTTCAGGCTGTTGCGGATACCCAACCATCAACTCAGTTTATGTCATTGTATTATGTTTGTATGCGTGTGTGTGTATATATTTCTGTACGTACAGTGGTGATGGAAAAAGCAATTAAATTAAAGTTACAACTTTGAAAAGCCATTTTTCACATTGTTTGAATTGTCTAGATTCTTTGACGACGGAAAACAGTACCCCCAAAATGGTGGATATTGACCCGTGCGAGAAACGCTTCAAACGCTAATTGCAGAATGAGTCGTCGGAGGTATGTGTACCAACCACTGTGCAGCACCATACCAGCACCACCACCCAACGTAACACAGAAAATAACACCATTTAACACCATTCTTTTATGTAAAAATAATTTTATTCTAAAAACTCTATTTACTGAACCGTAATATACGAATATACATTACTTACGAAGTAGAACCGTAATTGAAGTACTAACAGCAAATACTGCTACTATATGTTAAATTCAAAGATATACCTTGAACCCACTTAAAGGCGCAATTCTTTGATAAATACGCATGCGCTGAACAGAAACGAATAGTGCGAAAGCGCTGGGTATGTCGAGACCAATAGTAGAGCATTTTTGGTATGTTTCCTAGGGTAAATTTCGGTTGATAAATGCCTAAAAATTTAATATGGTTTCACAGAGAATTTTCCATTTTTGTTGAGCTCATCCACTTGCACAAAATCTTTGGCGAGGTAGCACCTTTAAGCAGGGCAATAATTCGGTATATCACTTCTTTACAGCGTTAAATATTTACATAAAACTTTAAGTTAAATAATACAACAAAAATATATTATCTTGTTCTTACAGCGCAAGATTGGAAATGATCTAAAACTGAATATAATGTTCATTGTTCGGCCATTTTGTTGGCGGCTTTCACTGCAAGTCGCGAGTGAAATGAAACGAATCGCTTGTCGTTTCGGTTATTTTATGTACACTGTCAACAACAGACATTTAAAACTTTGGATTTGTCGCGAGAATGTGTGAAAAGATCGGTAACGTCACCCAGTTCACTCACATATATAATTTAAATGTTTGGTTACCTTTGTTCAATTCTATACTTACATTATCAAAACAGCGGTAACTAGACATGTGAGCTATGAACTGGATGATCACATGAATGAACTAGCTCATTGAGTCCCCCATTGATTTTAAAATGACACTGGACGAAAAATCTGTTGGAAGTACAACTGTTTGAAACTTAAGAACATCAGTTGCTCTTTAAAATGCAACACTTATTCTCAAAGACAAATCTGAAGTTTATTTTGGATTCACCAGCTCAGGTCAGAAAACAAGCTCTAAGGTGTCGAGTGAAACTCGCATGCATACGAGACAATGTAAGTAATCGATTTAATCTAAGTAACGATAGTTTGGTAGAGGCAGGCGCTTGCAGGCTGGGGATAAGCGGGAAAGCACCTGCCTTGCAGGCTATTAGTTCGGCAACGTATACAGAGCCATAGACCTTGTTCGGTGACCTGATGTTACAAGCTGAAACCTTAGCATTACCCTTTGATTCTTATGAATGCTCTAGGTGCCTTTCTCGTATCCAGGCTTCCTCGACAATGCGTTGATACGCGAAACATCAGCCAATCGACTGGGTACGAATTAGCATGTCGAACAATCGGAATTTGACGATCGTGATGACGACGAGCACCATTGATTCTCCGGCGAGTTGGAGGTCGGGGAAAGTTCGTAAGGGGGCGTAGGGTATTGACAGTCTCGATTCCTCGGCTCACGATGATAACCGCCGTTCATCTGTACTGGTGGCGCATGCTGTTTCATCGGTCCGTTACTGCACATTGAATTCCAAGCAGTCATTTCGGATGGTGATCGCACCCAGGTTTTTGAGGGTGGCCCTTGAGTTCTCTGGCGCATGCGCGCTGGATTGTCCACACCATTGGGCAGAATCACATTGTCGGGTGGGTATTGATTCGCGTACAGACAGTCCTGATTCCCTGTTTGTTGAATATTAGGGTTATTTAACAACATCGCAAAATCTACGGGGTTTTCGATATTCAAAAATTCCGGACTCAATGTCTCGTCATGGGGTTGGTTGCCATAGGAACCGAACTCTTCAGCGAACGAGTAGAAATCCGCGTCTGAGATCCCGCCGAGGACGTGGTCCGAATCTCGAAGTGGTGACGTCGTATTGTCCACGAGATGTAGTGGTGGCGAGAAAGTTGAATTTGAAGGACTGAGACTCCCGCCATAACTATTATTGCTAAACGGTGATAGACCTTGTCTGGGTGATATGCTATTCCCTGGGCTGTGGTTGCTGACTATCATGGCGACGGGGACAGGTTGTTGACTGTCGCTGTCGTTCCGTGGTTTCCTGCGTTTCTTTCTGTTGGGTTTCTGGTGTGTGTCTGGTCGCCCGGCAATTCCAGGGCTGCCGTTTGTCTTCGGCCTGACGTCGGGTGGTGAGAGTGTTCTCGCGGCATGTGGGGACAACTCTTCGTGAGGAGATGTTGGCGCCGGCGCAGCGGTTGGAGATTTACATCCAATTGACCAATCAGAAAGAAGCTTGACGATGTCAGCGTGCTCCCGTTGCTTAGCAATGTCCAATGGAGATTGATCCATGTTGTCAGCCAGTTTCCGGTTAGCAAATGACGAAAGAAGCATTTTTACAACCGATGCACCGCCTTCCTTTGATGCGAGAAATAATGGAGTCTGACCCTGCAACGAAACACACGAAACATTAGTCTCTGAAAGTGAGCAGCTAACTGGATCTCTTCTAAATCAGTTCGGTGTTTGGCTTATTCTAACTGTTCTGTGTAGAAGGTTCAGTAAGGGGGAAAACTGAACTTAAACTGGATAGATCATAGATCCATTAGTTCTTCCCAAAGGTCCCGTGAGGGCAATCGCTTATTAACCCAGTGTTACTACAGCAGCAAACTGGAATATCCGGAAAAAACCCTGCATTACTTAGTACAGTCAAACTGGAAGCACTCTTTTCACAAACTTATAATCAAATAACAATGTGCAGTTAGAATATCAAGCCTCGATCACAAGAGACACTGCTTCACCAACACCCCCTGCTGGAAACTGTTTATTTACTATTTTTATGCATGCCTTATGCAATAAATGTTTTACTAGATAACATACTTTCGAGTCCTGGGCGTCTTTTTTCGCATTATTTTTGAGTAGAAGTGCTGTAGCTTTCTCGTTGTCCACAGACGCTGACCAATGCAATGCTGTTTTGCCTGCAATGATAAAAAGTGAATGTAAGGATTCGTAAGGTTTTCTTTTCTTGTGCAATAGTGTTGTATTGCAAGGGACGCAGCTGAACCAGGCCTTAAAATATCGGTCGGTCACGGACATTGTCCGACCCATTCGTAAAATTGTCCGACGTAGATAGAAAACCACCGGACATTCCGTCAGATCTAAGTGAAACTGAGGTTCACTGTTTGTCAGACCTAAGTGAATTGGTGTCCGACTCATTTGTAACTTCGTATCTGGTGGTACTTCTGGGACAGCACGCTAACCGTCCTACTACATACCTTGTTTGTCAGTAAGATTCACTTTCGCTCCTGCTTTAATCAAATCCTCAACCATGTCGTCGACCATAAACCGAGCGGCATAGATCAAAGGCGTCGTGCCATCATCGGACTGAGCATCGAGTTCCGTCGTACGATGTCGTAACAAGAGCTGAAGATAAAAGAAAAATGTTAATGTCGGCATTATTCAGTTCTTCCTAGCGGTTTCATTACAAAGGGAAATAAACATGCCTGTGTATTTACTTTTCTTGCAGATAACCAAGAATAATTTGCAGTTAGCGAGCAGCAGGGGCAGGTTTGGGACATAGCTTGCGAGTTGTGACAGGGGATTTCTATGGGATCGGCTCACTGGGAGAAACATTTTGGGCAACTGGGCGTCAATTTTGGCACTAGGAAACATAACTCAGAGCTTGGCGGTTCAAGATTTGATAAATAAAATTTGGCCACAGAACAGGAAAATAGTCAGACTACACAAAGTTTGAAAATAGAAAAGAGACACCTATCAAATCTGGTCGGGAAATATTGCAAAAAGATACTGGGAAAAATTGAAATTTTCTGCTGTACTGGCGTGCACAAGACCTTCTGACCGAGGCTTGCAGTAGCTCCAGTCATTTGCAGGTAACGTGGTTACCTCGGATCCCAACATCCAACACCCATGGAACTAAACTGTTGTAAACTGGCTTTGTGCTTGATTGCGATAAATCTACTTTACCTGGAACACTCCTTGTGCGTCAGCCGTTACAGCTAAATGTAGAGGCGTCCTTCCCGTCCTGTCACGTGCATTGGCCTCAGCACCCGCATCCAGCAGCCTCTTGGCGGCATCTGCGCGCGCATGTCTTGCGGCAAAGTGTAACGGTGTCTCTTTGGAATCATCAGACCTCGATTCCAGGGCCCCGCCAAACTGGATCAATTCTCCAACAATCTGTAGAGAGATAAATGAGGTCAATGAGTGACTAAAAAACAGTGGGATATTCAACACAATGAAAAGACAATGGAACATTCCGATCACTAGATTATGACTGGATGACACTTTAATACTGTTATTGAAAATAAATACATTGTTACATACTTGGGCACCACTGTCATCACTGTTCTCATCTTCGTAAGCGCCATCGAGATAATTCCCTCGAGAAACAGCCAACATCATAGGGGTTATCCCTCCAGGCCCGACCGCATTCACGTCAGATTGTTGAGCAGTGGCACACTCTTGGCCCTCCTGTGGCGGAGTGAGTACGGAGAGACTGGAGACAGTTCCGTTGTTCACGTTCGCAACTTCCTTGTGAATGGCGGTCCATTGTCGGTTGTCTTTCGGATTCGCAATCCGCATTGGCCCATCGGAGTCGATAAGTTTAAAACGTTTGGCAGGACGGGCGCCCGAATACTGCTGTTGGTAAGCTTCGTCCGCAATCTCCTCCGAGGAACTGCTTTTACTTACAGAGCTGGAAAAAGGGAATATTATTACAAAATAATACGCTACTGTAAAATGCACATAAAAAGCCAACTATTTTCTGGCGACGGCCTGAAGGCCCATTCAAACGAGGAAACAGGTTGGTCGAACATCATGGATGCAATATTGTTAGCCACGTTTCAACACTACAATTAATGCAAATGACCTCAAGACTTGACATATTGACTGTTTGCCGTATTTATGAGCACGCGAATTACCACACGATCTTACCTCTTGTCTGCCGAATCCTCTCCGACAGGATCCCGACGTTGCGATTGTCGCCTTATGTGACGTGTTGGGAAGCCTTCGGGAAGCCATAGTTTGGCAAACACTCTTTTGCCACCGACTAGAACGCCGACAACAATGAGAGGAATTGCCACACACAATATGGCGATAAACAAAGGGTTAAATGATGCTTTTGAATCTGCTGGGGGTTCGTCCTCCGTTTCTGGTTAAATAAAACGAAAGCCTCAGAGTTAGCAATGCTAGCAAGTTGATCGCACAGCACACACGTAAAAACGCACAAGTTGTTACAGGTCTGCAAACAAGTTGTTACAAATCTGTTCACAAGCCGTCGACAAGTTGTGTTGTCGACAAGTTGTGTTCGCACAACTTGTTCCCCAGTTGTTGTAACAACCTTGGAACAAGCTGTTAACAACGTGCAACAAGTAAGTACTTGCAACTTACCAATTCTGAAAGGATCCCCAGGTAACGACGTGCCTT
>CACRXK020007913.1:0-21308 GCA_902702795.2 Paramuricea clavata
TATATATATATACTTGACATTTATACAGTCGACATTCAAATCCAGTGTGTGCATTCAGCTTTTTCTATGCAGTTTTCCACGTATTTGTCCAAAAAAACCTCCAATTACAGAATCTATAAACAGAAACACTATACATTCGATTGCTTTCGACTTATATTTGTTTGTTGTTTTGGACAATATTTCCCTTTTACTATCCTTCCAACATCAACGCCCAAGAATTGTTTTGCAAAATTCAGAAACTATTGAAATTAGAACAAGTGTTTTTTATTGAGTATCCGGATCCAATATTAGCATAAATATTTTCAGACGTAGGCCTCCAAGTTTCAAGGGGCCGTTCATAATAACCCTTAGCTTTTCCCAGGTCACCTGCACGAGCTACCATATAATCTACCATGGTTGTAGCAAGAATCAGAAACCTTAATGTAACTTCGTACTAATTCTGCTGTTTCAATTTTCTGTCCCCGCTCATAAGAATCCTTTGCTTTTTCTAGCTCACATATATTAAAGTACACTGAACCAAGGCAATTGTAAGAGTCATCCCACTCTAGCAAAGTTGATGTAAGAGACGACAACAACATCATATGGCTTGGACCTAATTTTTGAATCAGCAACCCCAACATCGTTTGCACCTAATACACGATTTCAAAAAGCACGTCATTTTGGCTGTACAGCCTCATTTTGGTGTATGTGACATTAGTTAAAGCATAACATCTCAATCACGAAAATGAGGCTTTATAGCCAAGGTAACGTACTTTCCGGAAGCGTGTATTGTCCTGTTTCAACTTCCAGTCCCCGTTCACGATAATCCTTTGCTTTTCGCAAATCATCTCTATTACCATACAATGTGGCGTGGTTTCGTACCAATTCCCCGGTTTCAATTCCCTGTCCTCGGTCATAATAATCCTGTGCTTTTTCTTCTTCCTCCATATCAAGGTATACTAAACAAAGGCGGTTGTAAGAATCAGCAACATCAACATGGTTTGGATCTAATTGATCTTTTCGAATATCCAGTGCGCGTTGAAAACAATTCTTAGCTTTTTCCAGTTCATCTGTATTAGAATACAATGTACCAAGGTTGTTGTAATAGGTCGCAAAGTTAACATGGAGTGGACGTAATTGTTTATTCGCAATTTCCAGTGCCCGTTCGTAATTAGCCTTAGCTTTGTCCAGGTCACCTTCCGTATAGTACACTGCACCAAGGTTGTTGTAACAGGTAGCAATGTTAACATGGCTTGGACCTAATTGTTTTTTTCCAACTTCCAGTGCCTGTTGATAATTATCCTTAGCTTTGTCCAGGTCACCTTTATCATAATACATTTTACCAATGTTGTTGTAAGAATAACCAACATCACGATGGTTTGCACCTAATTGTTCTTTTTTAATTTTCAGTGCCTGTTCATAATAATCTTTAGCTTTTTCCAGGTCACCTTCATCATGATAGGTTGAACCAAGATTGTCGCAAGTCGACGCAACTTCGACATGGTTTGTACCCAATTGTCTTTCTTGAATATAAAGTGCCTGTTCATGATAATCCCTAGCTTTTTTTACGTCACCTTTGTGACGACACTCTCTGCCAAGATTGTTGCAATACAAAGCAACATTTACGTGGTTTGGACCTTGTAGTTGTTTTCCGATTTCCAGTGCCTGCTCATAATAACCCATTGCTTTGTCCAAGTCACCTTTATCATGATACATTCTAGCAAGTTTATTGTAAGAATCAACAACATGGATATTGCTTGTTCCTAATTGTTCATTTCTAATTTTCAGTGCCCGTTCATAACAATTCTTAGCTTCTTCCAGGTCGCCTGCATCATGATACACCAAACCGAGCTTGTCAAGGGACCAAGCAACATCAACATGGTTTGGACCTAATTGCTCTTTTCGAATATCCAGTGCGCGTTGCAAACAATCCTTAGCTTTTTCCAGTTCATCTGTTCTGGAGTATAGTGTACCAAGGTTGTAGTAACAGTCTGCAAAGTTAACATGGAGTGGACGTAATTGTTCATCCGCAATTTCCAGTGCCCGTTCATAATTATCCTTAGCTTTGTCCAGGTCACCTTCCGTATGGTACACTGCACCAAGGTTGTTGTAATAGGTAGCAATGTTAACATGGCTTGGACCTAATTGTTTTTTTCCAACTTCCAGTCCCTGCTGATAATTATCCTTAGCTTTGTCTAGGTCACCTTTATCATGATACATTTTACCAATGTTGTTGTAAGAATGAACAACATCACGATGGTTTTCACCTAATTGTTGTTTTTTAATTTTCATTGCCTGTTCATAATAATCCTTTGCTTTTTCCAGGTCGCCTTCGTCATGGTAGATTGAACCAAGATTGTCGCAAGTCGACGCCACTTCGACATGGTTTGTACCCAATTGTCTTTCTTGAATATAAAGTGCCTGTTCATGATAATCCCTAGCCTTTTTTAGGTCACCTTTGTGACGACATTCTCTACCAAGATTGTTGTAATACATTGCAATATTAATATGGTTTGGACCTAATAGTCGTTTTCCAATTTCCAGTACCTGTTCATAATAATCCTTTGCTTTGTCCAGGTCACCTTTATCATGATACATTGTAGCAAGGTTGTTGTAAGAATCAACAACATCGGCATTGCTTGCTCCTAATTCTTCATTTCTAATTTTCAGTGCCCGTTCATAATAGCTCTTAGCTTCTTCCAGGTCGCCTTCATCATGATACACCAAACCTAGCTTGTCAAGGGACCTAGCAACGTCAACAAGGTTTGACCCCAATTGCCCTTCTTGAATATTCAGTGCTCGTTCATGATAATTGCTTCGCTTTTTCTAGTTCACCTTTGTGACGACACACTCTACCAAGATTGTTGTAATAATAAGCAACATCAACATGCTTTGGACCAAATACCTGTTTTCCAATTTCCAGTGCCTGTTCATAATAATCCTTTGCTTTGTCCAGGTCACCCTTATCATGATATATTGTAGCAAGATCGGTGTATGAATTAACAACATCTACATTGCTTGCTCCTAATTGTTCTTTTTTAATTTTCAGTGCTCGTTCATAACAATTCTTAGCTTTTTCTAGGTCGCTTTCATCATGATACACCAAACCGAGGTTGTCATAGGACCAAGCAACCTCAACATGGTTTGACCCAAATTTTGTTTCTTGAATATTAATTGCCTGTTGATAATAATCCTTAGCTTTTTTTAGCTCACCTTTATGATGACACTCTCTTCCAAGATTCATGTAAGACAAAGCAACATGAACATGGTTTGGTCGCAATAGTCGTTTTCTAATTTCCAGTGCCTGCTCATAATAATCCTTAGCTGTGTCGAGGTCACCATTATCATGGTACAATTCACCAAGACTGTTATAAGAAGAAGCAACCTCAACATGATTTCGACCTAATTTGTGTTTTCGAATTACTAGTGACTGTTGATAATAATCCTTAGCTTTTTCCAGATCACCTTTCTCATGATAAACTTCACCAAGGTTATGGTAGGCCTGAGCAACATCAACATGGTTTGGACCTAATTGTTGTTTTCGAATTTCCATTGTTTTTTTATGATAATCCATTGCTTTTTGCTCATCACCTTTTTCAAGGTATACCCTAGCAAGGTTGCAGTAGGTCCCAGCCACATCAACGTGATTCGGATCTAATTGTGCTCTTTGAATATCCAATGCTTTTTGATAGTAATCCATGGCTGTTATCAAATCAAGTTTTTCAAAATAAACTTTACCAAGGTTGTTGTAGGAATCGGCAATCTTGACATGGTTTTGACCTAATTTTTCCAGTCGGATTTTAAGTGCCAGATCGTGATAATATTCTGATTTTTTTAATTCACATAAATCCATATGCAATAACCCAAGTTCGGTGTATATTTTGGACACATCAATATCTCTTTTTGAACCTTCCCATATCTCAATATTTGAATTTTGGAATTCCAGAGAGAGCTCAAAATCACAAAAGTAACGTAAAGTTCTGCCAAAAAACAGGTATATTTCGGAAATTTCTGTTTTTTCAAAGCTTGAACTTATTAAATGTAACGTTACGTGCTCTGGAAATATTTTTTTAATTTCTGCATGGAATGCTTTCAGATGTGGAATCAATTTAATTTTATCTTCTCTTTCCTTGAAGCAATAAAGAGTTTTTACAACATGGTAAACTGGACATCCAACATAAGCGGGCGCTTCTTTAGTAATAGTTCCACTCTGTCTGAAATGATGGATTTCGGATACTTTGTCTTGGCAGAATAATTTGACTGCTTCATGAGCAACACGATGAAGGCGGATATCGCTTTCTATATTTTCAGCAAAAAGAAACAATGAACAACGTTTAATTGCAAGACGGATATCCTCTGCATCTAGATCACCACCTTGACGCTGAATGTACTGGACAATAAGATCAAGTGGTAGTGGGTCAAAAGAAGTTAGGGAGAAAAAGTAGAATGCGCGACTCAAAATGATATTACTTTCAGAACATTTTTGAACAGCTAAAAGCACAGCTGTTGACATGGCGGACGGATACGATGAATTTATTTGGAGAAGACATTCTTCTGTTAATCGTCTTTTTCCTTTCTCTAACTTTACTAAATAATCTTGCCACGAAAAATTAGGACAGCTATTTGCCTCGTTGACGTATCTCATGTACACGGCCGCCGCGGCCATTGCCAAAGGTTGGCGATCTAACCTATCTGCAATGTCATCTAACAACGGATCATTGGCATCAGTTCTTGATAATAAAGCAAGAAGCTTGCGACATTCTTGTTCATTCATACCAATACCGACAGAAACTTGCTTCGTGAACAAACTGTCAGGTGGGACAGAAGTTCTGCTTTGTGTTGTTATTATAATTTGACCATTATTCCAAATTTCGTCGCCCATTTGTGGTAGTAGAAGGGAAATGTTCGCGAGATTTTCCACATTGTCCACGATAACCCACCACCTCTTCCAATTTTTAATTCTAGTGGTTATCTGTGATCTTAAATCTTTGATTTTTTCATCTTTTGGCTTTGATGAATTTATAATATTTTCCAATACACTTTCATTGCAGTTAAGTCGACGACAAAAATGTTCATATGAGTAGAGAAGGGAATCAAAATTTTTGCCGTCCAATGTCATGAAAAATGTTGTTTCATTTAGCCAATTTATGCCTTTGTAAATATCCTCGCAAACTTGCCTAGCAAGTTGAGATTTTCCGCTGCCGGGATTTCCACAAACATATAGATATGTAAGTTTACCATCGTTATCACTGTGTAATTTATTAAGTTCTTGATTTATTTGTTTAATCTTCTCAGATCGGTAAACCACTTCGTGGGTCGGTTTTGGAGGTAGAACTTGAAACGATTTGTAACGGTTTTTTTGAAATGTAATTTGGTTGATTTCATTGATGGGCAGTCCTAGGGTGATAAATCCATTTTTAACGCGAGTAGACATTGTTCGAAAGTCACTATTGGAGAGTTTTCCTTCAGTATTGTGCATAACCTCATTTCGTAATTCTCTTAGATTGTTGACCTCGATTTTTATTGTTGGATTAAGGCATGCCTGACCAATCGAGTTGGAGTAAAGAATTGCATCAAAAAGCGCAGAACAATCCCACTGATTTGTGTCACCATCTTGAAATAATGCCTGGTAAACATTTTTGTTTGGTCTTGATCGTTTTTTCTCTCGATGAAACAATTGCTGGCCACTTACGTTCGTATCATCCCATCCACCAAGGGAGGCCTGGTAACGATTGTTCCACTCTTGTCTAAATATTTTTCTCAATTCCTGGCTCACAACACCATTTACAATTTTCCCCATACAAATATAGTTACGTTCCTCTTCGTTTTCCCACGGTATGGTTGTTGACATTTTTCTGGTATTGTTGATGAATTTCTAAATTATAGCGAAAAAAAATTCGTTAGTATTCCGCCAGTTCCGTTAAATATCTAAAACACATTGAATATCTTCTAAACTTTTCGCTATTTTCTCAAAGACTATATGAGTAAAATACCCTTTGTATTCAAGTGATTTCGTGTAGAAAGTTTCTTTTGAATACGGGAGTAGAAATGTTTATTTTGAATTTTTCAAAATCTCGGGTTTTACTCGCACGCGCGTGCCGCGCACTAATACTTGGCCAATAAAAAGCGTAAAAAGTCACGCGCATGTGTGCAATTTTACCACTAGAATCGATTTCTGGCATTTCCAGAGTCATAGAATACAAACGTCGCATTGTTATGACGTTTTGAAGTTGTATTTCCGGTTGCAATTAATTCTCACGGCGGACCAGAAATGTAAATACCGTAATAAAAGCTGGAAATTTGATGATACAAGTTCGAAAATAATACTCTAAAAAGTGTGTTTGGTAATTTTTCGAACAGGACTATTATACGAAGAAGATACGGCCGAAGGGGCCGAAATTATGTTCGAGGAAAGGTATAGCTAGTATATATTTTTGTTCGGACAATTGCAGGCCCACCGAGGGAAGAATAGTGGGCTTGCAAGGAAGACTGGGTATTTTACAAAACGCCCCTTTTCATAATACGCCCTCTTCGAGCGTCAATTGTACAAAAGAACCGATGACAGCAAGCCAAAAAGTAAACAAACTCGCATTGAAATGTTGCTGGATTTTCAGAATAGAAACAATGTGTGAAACTAGGGGTCCATGGATAGTGTAAAATATCAAATTGAAAAAGACACTGTATAAGAACTACATAGGATCGCCGACTGCTCAGAACAGTAAGAGCAGGCACAGGCTAGAGCAGTCATAGCCTAGAGAAGGCACTTTTTCAAAAATGTCGATTAAAACAATGTTTTTTAAGGCCCTGTCACACTATTGCGCATGAGAGAAACGTATGAAAAGCGTATGAAAAATTAATGAAATAATTTTCATACGCACAAGAATCCTTTGAAATGCCAGCGTATGAGTACCGTACATCTGGCGTACCTCTAGCGTATTCAGCGTGTGCCTAGAGTATGCTTATCGTATAAAGCATACGTCCGATACGCACAAAATTTTTGAACATGCTTAAAAAATTTTTTCTGCCTCGGCGTATGCCAGCGTATGCCAACGCATGCGACCGTGCTTGAAACGTATACAACGTATGCCCAACGTACCCCTAGCGTATGTCAGCGTATACCGGCGTACGAGTGATATTTTTCATACGCTGGCATACGCTAGTACGATACGCAATAGTGTGACAGGGCCTTAAGAGATAAGCAATTCCTTCGTAACTCGTTTATTAAATGTTGAATTGCAAGAGCTCTTATTTGGGCATGGTCATTTCTGTTTCATAAAGCTGATGGCTTACACTAAGAAATAAACAGTTACCATGGGCATTTCATCTCATTATCTACTGTTTTTAATGGGTTCGGCACATGAGTAGCGCGACGTTTGAAACAAGCCAAGATACAATTTATTTATTGCGATGCCATACGCGACAACTCGAAATTTAAATTGTTAAAAATGTTAAAAAAAAATGTTAAAATGTTAAATGTTCGATTTAAAATGTTTAAATTGTTAGCCTATGATCCAGGCTATACATCACGTCATTACGACGAAAACAATTTCTATTTTATTACCAAACATAAGCAGGACTACTTCAGAAATTCGTTTTTGTAAGGTCAGCAAATCTGTGGAACAGCCTCTCATCTCAACTTAAGAGTTGTACATCAATATCTGTATTCAGTTCCAGGCTACGTAAAATGTATAAAGAACGACTGCTATTTTACAGCCCTCCTGGCTGTTCTTAACTTTATAATATCCTATGGTTTCCTATTCATGTAATGTGTTTGGTCGATGTATATTCATTTATTAGGAGTTAGGTGTCAATTGGGACGCAAGTCCTGTTCCTCTCTCCAGTCATACCTATGTTGTATTTTTGCATGTTCTATATACTAGTGTCAGTAATCAATCTTGTTTGTATGTAAATGAATTGTGACAAATCAAATTAAATTAAATTAAATTAAATTCACAAACAACCAAATTTTATGTAAAACTTCATTTGGATTCAGAGCCTTCGCTAAAAGTATCCCCACGAGGCTACTGATATGATATACTTATTTAAATCTATGATTATTCACATCATCCTTTTAGCGCCCACATTGCACATCGGACTATTAGATCGGACTATTAGGGAATCAGTTAGGATCTAGGCCAGCTCAACGACGCGGTCTGAATTTCAGCTCAAAAATGGGCGCTTAAGGCACTGTCAAACTATTGCGTATGAGAGAAACGTTTGAGAAGCGTATGAAAATTAATGAAATAGTTTTCATACGCACAAAAATCCTTTGAAATGCTAGCGTATGAGTACCGTACATCTGGCGTACCTCTAGCGTATTCAGCCTGTGTCTAGAGTATGCTTATCGTATAAAGCATACGTCCGATACGCACAAAATTTTTGAGCATGCTTAAAAAAAAGTTCTGCCTCGCCGTATGCCAGCGTATGCCACCGTACTCGACCGTGCTTAAAACGTATACAACCTATGCCTTATAACGTACCCCTAGCGTATGTTAGCGTATACCTGCGTATGAGTGATATTTTTCATAACCCGGTTTGCCATTAGGCGGAATTTTCCGCGCGGACCGGAATTTTTCTTTGTCTTGTGATTTCTTGGGTGGAACTAATTAGAAAAGACAAAGAAAAATTCCGCTTAGTGGAAAACCGGCTATACGCTGGCATACGCTAGTACGATACGCAATAGTGTGACAGGGCCTTAAGCAATTTGATTACTGTAATAAATGTTTGAATCTTTTTTCAAATAACCTTACAAATTGCGATTAAGTTCTGCTAAAGCGATCGATGCAATGTTTGCCGTAATTTGGACTCTAAGTAACAGCTCATCTTGGGTCACTTTGCCTGAAAGACGTGATAGTGTTTAGCTTAACGTTGTGTTGAGGGTGACAGTTGAGAATACCCCTGGGACCACAAAGTATATTCACTGTTTCTGTCTTCAATGACAAGTTGCTTTGTTTCGAAGGCGCGTCTAGAGGCGGTCGATTGTCTCAGTGACAAATTTAATTGAAATAGCTGTATAATATCAGTATACAGGGTGTATAAAAAAACGCAGCCTCGGAATTTCCTAAGAAATCAACATTGTTTTAAGGACAAAAGATTTTAGGTGCCTGGGAATTTAAAATATAGCACAACTGTCAAAATTACTGCACACGCGAGTGCATAAAGCAAAATTTATGCATTTATTTAATGACACCTAATAAGTTTTTATTTTACAAGTGCATTACAACAACAGTAATATAATATATTAGCAATTCGATTTCAATTCCCAGGGTCCTAAAATCTTTGATGCTTAAGAATTGCAAAGTGGATTTCTTAGGAAAGTTCGAGGTTGCGTTTTTTTATACACCCTGTAGTATAAATAATAACCACCAAGACGTTGCATTCCATAAAAAAAATGTATTACGAACTGCGTACATGTGGCTAGCCTATTCCGCAGTGGCGGAACATCACTTTGGGGGGGGAGGCAAAGCCTCCTTAGTGGCTGATTACATGGTGCCTGGTCGCGTTTAACCGGACTGACTCGTTTGTTTAGGACCTTACTGTGGTTTTAAAACTCGCGTAAAACAAATTTGTGATAAATAATTGGTTTAGTATAGATGCAAAATCACCCTAAACCTGATTCAAAACTCATTTCACGGTGGCCGTAAGAGACACGAAATTCGGCAAGGGTCGACTAACTTTCTGTCGTTAGTTCTGAATATCACGAAACTTCCTCACAGGATGGAACTTGACATTCCTAAAAATCGTATGTTTTTTGTTTTTCGATATTGTTACATTTTGGCGGGAAAATGAAGCTCCAACTTTGGCGCCAAAAAATTACATTTGAGTTAAGAACATGCTAGTCACTTTTTTGAAGAGATTGTACTGTAAGGATCTCAAAACTGTAAAAACATTGAACATAGGCCAAAGCAATGCAGAGATATGGTGCTTAAAAATCTGAAAAATCCGCCATTTTGTTACTAAATTTAGATTTTTTTCGAAATTCGAATTGCCATATCTTCGGACTGCCTCGTTGTATGTTCAATGTTTTTGCAGTTTTGAGATCCTTATGAGACAATCTCTTAAAAATATTTACTGGCATGTTCTTAGCTGCTGTTTATTTTTTTGGCGCCAAAGTTGGAACGTCATTTTCCCGCCAAAATGTAACGATATCAAAAAACAAAAAACGTAGGATTTTCAGGAATGTCAAATTCCATCGTGTGAGGAAGTTCCGTGATATTACGAACTAACGGCAGAAAGTTATTCGACCCTTGCCGAATTTCGTGTCTTCTACGGCCACCGTGTTTTGTGGCCCAAGGAAGATTTTCGTGACATTTTTCAGCCCGGTTAACCCGGCTGGCCCGGTCCATGTAATCAGCTCCTTAATGTTCCGACAAAACTTTCAAATTTTCGACAACCCCTCCCCCGCATTTGCACTCGAAAAGGATGTTTTTAGCCCTCTGTTAGGTCAAAATTTCCGATAATTCGTCAATTTTCAGTTACAATATAATATAATGGTCAAAATAAAACAGTTGTAGTATCTTTCTTGCAGTGCCAATAAATAGCTATAATTACCAATCACTTGATTTAAAAGCAATGGTTGATAGCAATGGTGCAGCCAAACGATATTATTGAGTCCACTTTAATTAATAAATGTTTTGTTTTAATAATAAGCATATACAGCAACTAATGATTTTAATTTATTGCTTTTCAAAATTTCACTCTACAAAAATGTAGGGACGTATGGTTAGAGGTATTCAGTAATTCCGATCAAAATTTCATTGCATGGCTTTCTTGTTACAAATATATTCTTGTATCTGGTATAAAAGTTATTAGCTTTTCGTGAATTGCTGGCATCGCAGATTTCATAAAACTTTTAAATTCAAAGTTCTTCAATATTTTTATATTTAATACTAGTCAAGATAGATTTTTAAACATTTTTTATTTATTGTAAGATCTAACAGCATCAGAATTTTATCAATATTATCACAAGTCACCTATTATCAGCAAATTGTTCAAAATTCATGCATCATTGCATCATATCACCATAATTTTGAATCGTGTTTTTATCTGCAAATTGTATAAAAAGAACAAAATATTTAGCTAAGGCAGATCATAATACTGAAATTTTGTAATTGATGCAGGTATAAATTTAAACAAAACGACATTTAACTGTAGCTACAAAAACATTAACATGCTACTCATTCAATTGACACTGCTGTTATTAAAATGCTGGGAAAAAAAGCTGAAACGTGTCGATATGTTAACACAACTGCAAGGTTCAGTATTGTATGGTGATTGCTCTGATTTTCAGGGACGTAGCGAAGTATCTGAAGTTGGGGGGAGGTTAGAGAATTTTACCTGAAATTTGAACTTCAATGTTAAAAATTTACCTGATGTGTAATAATTATATATAGAGCTCTTTCTGATTTCTGCGCACACTGAAATTTGATATTCGTTATTCTGTAACTTGACAGTAATCATGACAAATGAAACATACAATCTTGTAAATATTTCCTGCGTTATTTCTTCGCTCACTGCTTGCTCAATGGCAAAACGTTCTTAGTTACCCACTCTAATTGAAACCGATTGTTACCTCCCAGATTCCGGGAGACAGGTAACCAGACATTACATGAAGATTTTCAAAAAAATGGAAATGTTAACTTTACCATGGTGCCACAGTACAAACCCCAGATCTTATGTATTTAATGTGTGGCCAGCGTACTCTCTTGAGTTGTTTTGGCACTTGTTTTATACATGTACAGTGACCCGTTATGGTGATGCAATATAATTTTTGTAGTTAATCGGCGTGTTGATACCGCTTTGGTTTGTTCATCAAATACGCGCAGCCATATCAATATAGACGAATATTATTTTTTAATTAACAATCCGTTCATATTATATTGTACGTGTTTTATTGTCAAGATATACATTGTCGAGATAATTATATACAACGTGAAGGTACTTGGCAATTTGATAGTTCTAATATCTTAAACACTGTCCTTTCCTTTAAATGATTTCTTTCACGCGATTTGGCATTGAGGCAATTGTGTTATTTATTACTTCTAGGGGTAAAGATTGAATTGTAGAGACAACTTTATTTTTAAATTAAATTCCTTGTCGGCTTCCTTCGTGATTTGCAACCTTATCGCTTGCTTACGCAATGCGTCTGAAACAGTTTACATTTTTTGTTTATTAGCCCATACACTTGTACGCCAGCGCACAATTCCGAACTCCGACGATATAGAGCGCCAGTGCTCCAGTGACATATTCAGTTCAGTTTCAAAATGGCGGCTTTTCACTGAGCTATCTAATATATATTTCACGGCACAGTTTCGTAGAATTTTTAAAGAATTGTGCCGAATTTCCTGTGAAAAATACGTTGTATCGCACTCTGGACTCTCTGGCGTGTTGAATTTATGTGTTTTTCTTTGTGTAACGACTCGAAAACCCCAAAATTTGGACCGAGCGAATTAATACAATATAGTGGAATATAAACAAGGACAAGTTAAAGGTTTGACAGTTTGACTTTATAATTAACAAGTATAAATATATGTTGTAGACTGATAAACATGTGTTGCGCACTTGTGTTCATTTGCATAATTATAGATTTGCACGTAATTACATTAATTTGCACCAAATTATTTTCCATTTCATATATTAGCCTACTATCGTCTATAAAAATGAATGTATTTTTCGATTGTATACTGATTCAGCGAGGTGGCGTTGCGTGCGGCGAAGTGAAACGTGATACGGTTCGATTTGTTTTTGGAACAAGATACAACTTTCCCCCCAACTTTTTAATTCTCAAATTGTTTATTAGATGTTTACTGGTTGGGGTTAGCCCGCGTGCAGGCCCAAGGGAAGAATAGTGGGGTTAGAGAAGGGTTTGGGATAATTTATCTTATAACTGGCAGCAAATTGGCGAATTTTTTGGAAGAATCGTCTATGTCTATAAACTTCTTAGCACCTGAAACGAGCCATATAATGGCATTAATAATCAAGGACAATAGAATTTATTCGCTATTATTGACCCATCATTATTTACGGTTGATAGTTGATGATCATAGTTACAGTGGACGTGGCTTGTCAGGTTGAATTGTCCGTAGCCAGAGCGACAGAGGGTACGTCTGAGCCGGCGTCTTGGTATATTATGGTTGATAGTTGCTAATCATGATTGTATTTATTGGTTGTATTTATATTGTCCAGACCCCCTGAATCCCTATTTACTTCTCTACTACACATTACACCCTCCATGAAAGTTGCCATTTTCAGGCCAGTGTGAACGCCTGAGCAGGCGTCTTGTTTAATTTGGATTCTCCGCGCAAAAGTTCTCCTCTTTTTCGTATCAGCTTTCGTTGACAGACTTTTACCTTCCGAGCTTGTAGATAATAATAGCCCTCTTAGCTTTATTTAGGAAACGTGAAATTGTACTCTCTGAAATGCTATCTTTTCTACAAGTGCACGCGTTCTCCATCAGTCTGTTGATCGTGAAATTGCGGTGCCCGTGCCATGTTTGGCACCGCATTATATTCTGCCTGTGAGTTTGTCCGTCCGTTTGTCCGTCCGTTTGTCTGTTTGTTTGTCCGTTTGTTAGTGTGTTCGTATCAATACGTTTCCTTAATCGTCTACTAAAAATTCCTTGCACGTGCTCGTAATTTATTAATTAATTATTGTTAATATTGTACTCTCAAGATCGACTACTTGCTAGGCTTTATCTCTGGTTTTATGCGTCAAACAAGGACAAAAATACTACTGTTCGAATTAGCGTGAAAACTACAATAATCTATTCTAGCGATTTATGGCCTTTGAAAGACTCAAAATAATCCTTCACGTTTTCCGAATTCCTTTTTTCGAGGAAAGTTTTCTTTCGAATTAATCTCGGACTCTCACGATTGACTTTTTGCTGCGCCTTATCTCTGGTTTTATGCGCCCAATAAGGACAAAAATACCGCCATTCGATTCAGCGTACGAAATTATACTCACAGATATCAAATGTATTACTAAACAACAGTATTCTAACGATTTATAGCGTTGAAAGACAAGAGAAATTGTATTGTTGACAAAACGCTCAAAATTATGAAACTATGATTAAAAATGCAATGCATTAGACCTTGATAACTTTCGTATTGTTGGTTTTCTCTTTTTCGGCCGTATACCAGTGGATTCGTCTAATTTTTCTCTTTATTTTGTTAGTAGTTTGAGCCCAAAATATTATATTTTAAAGGTTTTAATGTGCAGTTTTAATAAGCGATATTGTATTGTTGACAAATCGCTCAAAATTATTAAACTAATTAAAAATGCAGTCCGTTTGATCCTTGATAACTTCAGAATTGTTGGTTTTCTCGTTTTTGGCCGTATGCTAGTGGATTCGTCTCACTTTTCTCCTCATTTTGATAGTACTTTGAGCTCAAAATATTTTATTTTGAAGGCTCTAAAACGCAGTTTTGATCCTAACGTACGGACCAACTGCATGGCGGCCGACAGGAGAATGTGTAGCGTGCTAAATATAATTTTACTTGTGGCTTATTATATGCTTGTTGGCTGTGTAGTGTGTATGTAGGCGGAAACGCCGAAAGTTTTATTTGTAGGCGGGCACCGCATTTTAGTACTGTGTCTGGTTACCCCCCCTTCTCTCTTAGGATCTGGATCGATCGTCGTAGTTTTCGTTCCTGGCGTTTATTTAGTTTTCTTGGTCTACCTCTAGTCTCTATGCGCGTTTTCTTACATCCGTTACTGCTCATATCCCTTTTGCTAATCCTCCACACAGTTGCCCGAGAAACATTACATTCTCTAGATCTCGCTACTTCCCGAATGGAAAGCCCTTGAAACCTCGATAAATATTACACCAGAGCTTTTGTCTTGTGGTGATCAATGGCCACACTGAATTATTCCTTTAATTAATTACATTTCGATTCAATTTTTCTAATATTAATATCTCGGCGAGTATTTACCCCCCTTTTAAATAAAAGCCACCATTGCAATCCGCACGAAATAACCTTTCAAACGGGGCGTCAAGTGCCGACAGAACATTACAAAAAACGGAACAATCATATATTTACTCACCGCTTGGCCAAAGATTCTAAATTTCATATCCACAAGATCTTAAATATCTCTTGAACATTTCGTGATTTTCGGAACGGCTATATGTGTAAAATACTCTTTGTATTCAAGTGCTTTCGTGTATCCGGTATCCGTATCCGGTATCCGCATCCGGTATGCGCATCCGGTATCCGGTACCCGCGTTTTCTACCATGCTATTTCGGTTTGGACTTTGGAGGTTTCATGCAGGGTGGCTGAGTTGTAGGATGAAACCAAACAAACAGAAAGCCATGTCATTGACATTATCTGATGTAGTGTACTGTATTTGTTTCAAATGCAAAATGAAATGTGTACAATACATGTATATATTGTGGCTAAAGCCCTGAAATTGGTTTGAAAATATTCACTATAATTTTTTGTATTTGTATTTCAGTTGTACTGAAGACTCTACAAATTCAACACAAAGATTGTAAATGCTATGAAGCTTTGCCCATCAGTCATCAAGAGTACAACAGTCAATATGCACCTGTAGTTGTTGTGATAGTTTATGTAATAGATAAAACATGAGCAGCCGATCTGTATCTGATATACAAATTCGAGCCAAAGGCGAGAGTTTGTATATCAGATACAGATCGGATGCAAATGTTTTATCGTACTTAAAAAGTGACCCATCTTATGAGTTCATTGGCGAAGTAATTTTAAAAATAAACTTTGTCTATGCCGAGAAAATCAAAGCTGAAGTTTATGTAAATCAGGACAAATCTTTATCCAATTTACAAACATTGATTAAACATTCACTTCTTTTGTATTTTCCTCCTGAATTGTTTTGACGGTTTTCAGTCGTATTTCTGGTTGGGATTAACTCACTTCGAGCTCACAGTCGGACAAGAAATGGAAATATATTGATAAAAGATACAGATTTGAAGATACAGGCTTGCAAATAACACTCTATAGACTTGCTCCAAGTCGACCTCCAGGGACACGCGCGAGAAAAGAACGAACGCGAGCGAGCGAGCGCGAGCGAGGTCGACTTGTCAAACTTGCAGGATTTCCATTTGCATTTCGCGCCAAAACTGTCGAATAAATTTAGCTATTGATTGACACGAGGCGGAGTTTGTTAATAATTTGACATGCGTGGCCACCTAGGTGGCTCTGGCAACTTCTTGTGTCGCTTCAAGGCTCTTAATGATAATATGATGATATATGCCGGTAATTGTTTAAAAGAGCCTCGGGACTTCCAAAGACGATTCTGGCTTTGAATTCCAAAATAGATTTTAGTTGATCTTCCGAGCAGTCGTCACCAACATAGGAAGAACGAATTCCACGACTTATCAGATTCCGTACTTGATCCTTCATTAGCGAAACCAATGGAACAACCACAAGAATTAACGATTGACTATTTTCCAACATGTATTTGAAAGCATGTGGAGCTAACTCAAAAGTCACGCTTTTCCGGCTCCAGTTGGCGCTGACACGAACACATCTCTACCAGATAAATAGGCTTCAATTGGCTGCCGTTGATATTCTTTCAATTTCGAGTACCCAGCTGACTGCCTAGCATTTTCGATCGCTTGTGAAATTGACTTCTCCATTTAATAATACTTTTTAATTCTGTGTGTACTACGACAGTCGTATCGATTTATATGTATTTCCTGTCTATTTGATTTCTGGATGCTGGCCAGTTTATTTATGAGATGAAATTTAATATTTCACACTATAGGCACTTTGATTGACATGTTGTTTTATCACGTTACTCTGATTGGTTCAAAAGTTAATCAACAATACGAACACATATTGTATATAGATCAGTGTTACCGACCTGTTTTTGGGTCGGAAAAATATGGCGCGCTGCAAGTTTGAAAAGTCCCTCGCCTCCTCTCCCGCTGCGCCGCGCATATCATATTACTTTCAAAAATCCATTCGCATAAATAAGGACGTATTAAAGGCGAGGGACTTTGCGAAAGTCTAATAACACTCTAAATAGTGTTTTTAATGGGAATTCTAACAAGACTATTACAAAGACGATATGTTCGAAGGGGCCGAAGTTATTTTCGGCGAAATGTATGTCAGTCTATATTTTTGTTCAGACTATTGCGTGATTTGATAGTATATGATCGCGTTTGACTTTCAAAGGCCCATAAATCGTTACAATGTTAATAATGACTATAACTGTCGTTTTGAACTAGTTGATCTTTTATTTCTGAATCGAATGGTGGTATTTCTGTCTTCATAGCATGCACTGAACCGAAGGTATGAAATTTCTAGCTCGACTAGCCGTCGATCTCTCGAGATCGACGCGGCTGGGACGTGGTGAGAAATTAATATTTTTCTTTCTTTTCCTTCAAGTCCTAGTAATAATGTTCATGCTTATATATTATTTTATTCCTTTTTTTGGTTCATTACATAACCTTCGAAACGTGTTGATGTACGCAAATGATGTCACTCACAAGCGTTCTAGATAAAACGTGTCCAGCGTCATAACTTTCCACACCTACAGTACTTGACATAGTATGTGTAGATTTAGTGTTGAAATACAATCTCTTGCAAAATAAAACGTACCATCATGATTTTGTAAGGCTTATCCCTCTTTCCCCCATCCAATGTTGCGATTTGAAGTCGAAATTGACAAGGTAGGCCTGAAACGGTGCAAACAATCACAAACCAACATTGAGAAGGGTGCGGGAGAATGGAATGTCTCGTTTATTTTGCATAATATTGTAGCTTGCCACTGAATACTGTGCAATATCATATATATAAACAATAATAATACTTGAATGAATCATTAGACATGTAGAATTTAATAACAATTTCATATGGCACCTCGCAGGCTATATGTTTACGGAACAACTGAACAATCTGCTTATGGGGAGACAAAATCTATTTGTTGACATTTTTGTTTGATACGTCTGCTTCAGATGACACCGTTCGTCCGTTCATTTGTATAATGACTAAGATTGTACTCAGTCATAATTGTGAGCATTATCGAAAAAATTACTATAGTTTACCCTGAAATGCAGTGACACAGGCACACAGCCAGGTGAATTATTTGTGAATAATATGAATGTAGGCCGGTAGGATTATTTCATATTATGCTAACAGTCCTAACAAATTAACAATGGACATATCTCACAGATATTTTTACAGACCGTCCTATACCTTGTACAAAAGACGGCTGACATCAGCCTAGTCCCAGGCTCTCTCTTTATTCGCTGCTTTGATATATTTAAATAAGTCTTAAAAGTTTTATGCCTGGGTGTGCTGTGCGGAACGCTTCAGCGAATTCAGCCTGATTTCAGACTGATTTCAAAAAAGTGGTCCCTGGCCTGGTTACCAAGCATACCTCATTTGTAAATGGAAAATGTTATGGAAATTTCCTTTGCATTATAATGAAGTCATTAGTTTTGCTCTAATGCTGTCGGAACAATGAAGTAGACTACGTTTCGCGGCCATACGGTCAGAATGGAATAACGGGCTAAATATGACTCGTGTTTACTAAAATATATAGCCATAGTAAATGCTATCTAGAAGCTTGAAAATTATGCCGAGTCTCCACCTAAGAATGTTTTGACAACACCGTCATGTCAGGCAAATATTTCCAATCTCATCAGCAATTTAAACCTGTCAAGTAGAAAGCGTAGTTGTGTATACCAGTATGGTCTAGTGTTGATCACAACTTGCGAGTACATAAATAACATCAACGATTGCTCAAACTCGGTATCGTAAATTTGTATATAATCAGTTTTTTGTTGAGCACATTTTTAATACAGTTTGATTTGGTTATGTAGACATCGAACATGTACATGATGAACGAACATTGTCGTATTTATAATTAAAAGGTTACTTGTATATACAAATTTTCCGCCATGTTAAAAATACTGAAATCTGCTAGGCGTTCTGAAGCACCTTGAGCGGTGACGTCACACCTAGGTCCCAGTCTCGTACTACATCCACTTTTTTTCTCGCGCTTGCTTCAGAACGACTGGGACTAGGCTGGGCTGACATATTATTACATGCATTAATTGCCGGTATAAAGCTAGTGTAAATATGTGCAAAGAACAATCCACATTGCGTTAACTGCATGGGTTGCTATAGGAATATCTTTACATTATTATGAAGTTTTTTTGCGGACAAAATATCTTAAATATATCAATCGAGTTTATGCGCTATAAATTGATGTTATATGCTATACATTGATGTTATGTGCAAATACATCGATGTCATAAACCGATACAACTAAAAGATAAACCGATACAACTAAAAGATAAACCGATACAACTAAAAGATAAACCGATACAACTAAAAGATAAACCGATACAAATAAAAGATGAGGAAACGGAATTAAATACAAATAAAAGATGAGGAAACGGAAGTAAATACCAATAAAAGATGAGGAAGCGGAAGTAAATCGGAAAAACGGAAGTTGAGCGACGCAGAAAAATTGCGCGTCAGCGCGTGCCAAGTAGTGGCGCCAAGCTGGTGAATACATATTGAAAAACATGGCAGAAGAGAGACAGCAGAATACCAAATGTTCAGGATTTTGTTCAGTCTATCTTAAGCGCGGTGATCAATTTACAGAATTCTTCGCAAACACGTGAAGAAAACGCATCACAAGGTGGTTCAGTGCAGCAGTTCACATCGTTACCCGAAGAACTGAATTCTCGTTTCCGAATACCACGTACTCAGAATTCGTGTGTACCAAATAATGCGTCTGTGCCGCAGCCAGCCTTTCAGGGATACTGAATTTTACACACATGACTATCTCCTTCTCTCGCCTTATATATTTTACATGCCTCCATACAAGCTTTTAGTACAGCGAGATCATACCCCTTGAGTATGATCAAATTTTTTTACACCACAGGATATTTTACCGATACAATTTCACACACGCATCTCCAATTTTATGTTCCAAAAGTCTACACCTACACTTGTATTTCTTTATACATATACAAGTGTTTTTTTATTTTTTATTTTTTTATTCTCAGGCTTATCAAATTGACAAATATAACATTATTTTCACAAGCATAAATTGTTTAATTGTGCTACTGAACACGAGGCCATCACACTAACATATTTCACACTACATCTTTGATCTAACATTTAGGGACTATTGTGGCATAAATTTATTACTAGGACACCAATATGGTTCTCATTACCTATATCTAAACTTAAAAAGCAATGTGGTTAACTGCTCTTCTGTGACTTGTATTCTTGGCCTACCAACGAGCCCGTTTCTTTCCGCCGTACAAACCGCACGATCGTAAGACTCTTCTAGTGAAAAGCGCTCTGAGGTCCGTTCATAATTTTCAACAATAACGTCGAATTCATTTCGTAAACTATTTAAATAAGTACATAGTATATGTAGATTGTTGATTAAAAACTGCTCCGTTGTGTATGATTCGGTGATTCTTGTTGTTAAAACACTCAATCATTGAGTCTCAAGCTATGTTTACATTGTATCGGATCAGTTTTTGTTTCGTTCGCGAAAAGATACGGCCCAAGTGTAAACAGCTTCCGCCCCGCCCATCTATGCCGTCGTATTTTCTTCTATATATTATTAGAATAGTAAGTTGTTGTTTGCCAGATTCCATCTTGAGTCACGTATTGAACCGAAATTGCTCCGATTGGTTTTTACATTGCAATGAGAGCGTTGCAAAAACCGATCCGATACACCGCGCACCACTTCGAAGAGCGAACCGCCGCACCACCGGTCCGTTGCAGAAATTGAGACGATAACAACATTTCATATGTAAACAGAAGCCCTATCCGGTATGGTTTTTGCGTCGGACGCAAAGTGATCCGATACAATGTAAACATAGCCTCAATGTGCGTTCATACTCTTCTAATCTACGACAATAAAAGTCTGGCGAGTCACAATGAGAGCGACTTTGTTCAGCATTTCTTATTAAATCAACCAATTCATGAAAAAAGTTTTCTTAGGAAGCCAAATGCGTTGTCCAAGAGACGCCATTGTTGTATGTCGCCGCGTCGCTCAACTTCCGTTTTTCCGATTTACTTCCGCTTCCTCATCTTTTATTGGTATTTACTTCCGTTTCCTCATCTTTTATTTGTATTTACTTCTGTTTCCTCATCTTTTATTTGTATCGGTTTATCTTTTATTTGTATCGGTTTATCTTTTAGTTGTATCGATTTATCTTTTAGTTGTATCGGTTTATCTTTTAGTTGTATCGATTTATCTTTTAGTTGTATCGGTTCATCTTTTAGTTGTATCGATTTATGACATCAATGTATTTGCACCTAACATCAATGTATAGCACATAACATCAATTTATAGCGCATAAACTCGATTGATA
>CACRXK020007914.1:0-21472 GCA_902702795.2 Paramuricea clavata
AATATAAGTGATACATAAGTCTGAACATACGTCTAAAATGAGACATGAATAGTAAAACTGTGACGTGTATGACTCGATTGATTGTTTTGTTGAAGATCGCGCAGGCATGACCCGGGTGCGTTTATAATGTGAGATGTATTGTGATGATGCCAAGACCTGGGTGAATGCCAATGTATCGCCACCCAGGTCAAGTCCCATGTGTTTTGTGTTCAAAACTAAGGTTATGTTCTCATCAGGCTCCAAGCATAACCGGGAAAGCACGTTTCGACCCCGCTAGCTGGTCTTGGAACTACGTGCTCGCATATAAATATTCATTTCTGTTCCTTTGATGAATTATACATGTTTTGCGCGAAAAAATCTGTTGATTATTTCGTCTAGGAACAGTGTTGAATGTTAGTTGAATTTGGTATGTGTGCTTTGTGGTGGGTGAAAATGATATGATTCTAATGCGTGATGTGTTGATTTTTGGTTTCGGAATGTAAAAATTGAAATTTACTTACTCGTATAACTGTGGTGAACCGTACTCTGCGTGTAGGCAAGGCGAAAAGGAATTCTTGGGAGGAGAGGGGTTCTAAAATTACGCCCGGGGGGGGGGGTGTTGCGAAAGAGAATTTTTGGGAGGAGAGGGGTTCTAAAATTACGCCGGGGGGGGGGCGAAAGACGAGTCCTAAAATGTAGGGGGTTTGATTAGGGTGGGCTTAGTTAGGGTAGGGTTAGTTGATAGGGTGGGGTTTGGATTATAAGGGTTGGGAATAAGTTTTTGGGTTAAGGTTCTGGTGGGGATTGGGTTAGGTTTGGAATTACTGCTCAGAATAGTGGATTAAAGAGTGTTGAATAGGGAATGGCCTGGGAAGTTTCGAGTGGGTTGGATGTAGCGATGTTGTGTGAATGTGTCTCTGATAAAAGTGGAAACATCGGTTGAAAATAATATTGAAAGTTGTTTCAAATGGATAGCGAAGGATATATTGATGTTTTGATAGCTTCGTGGCAGAGTTTGTGACAGAAGATTTTTTGCCACAAAATTTGTCTTCCGTCTACTTCTCGTTCTTTGAAAGGTGAACGGTAGTTCGAAATGGATGTGACGGTGGTGAGTGTTAAGTAGTGTGAATGACCCGTGGCACAGTTTGTGACAAAAAGTTTTCTGCCACGAAATTTGTCTGTCATTTTTGTAATATTTATCGGTATTTGTATTAAAACGGAGAAATATGGTGGTTGAGATGCATATTAATGTTTTGATATTTGCTCTGTGGCCGAGTCCGCGACAGACATTTTTGCCTTTTATTTCTCGTTCTTTGAAAGCTGAATGGTGAGGCGTTCTATGGTGTTATGCTGGTTGGTCATGATACACTTCAGGTGGGTTTTGGGTCTGTGTTTACTGTTTAGGGTGGATATGTATGAATTAAACCACTGTACAACTTTATAATGTTCATGAATTTAATGAATATTCTGTAACTGCATATCTTTATGTGACAATTGTGTATTAATTAAACTATATGTAGTGTGTGGATTATCATATGTACAGGCCTAGACTATTTCCATTGAATTGGTGGTGATCGTTAATGGAGGAAAAATCTATTGTCTTCCATTCATGAACATGTTGTATATGGTGGGGAACTGTGTTTGTTTCCCCATCAGTTGTTGCTTGATGGAGGAATGCATGATGCTGGTTGGAGCTGGTATTGTGGTCGTTGGCGGGTGTAGTGGTGTAGTGTTGCTGGGTGGAGGTGGTACTCGTAATGGTGGTTTGCAGGTGGGAGGTGATGGTTCCCTGTGTTGTTGGTGATGTGGCATTTCTGAGAAACCTGCTTGTTTTCAGGTTTCGCGGGATGTGAAGTGGTTTTGGGGCGCTTCGGTTGATGTTTGGTGTTTGACTTTGGTGTTGTTTAGCATTTGGATGATGGTTTGTGAGTACTTGCGATATGGATGATAGTGCTAGACAACTCCTGTGGGAGATTGTCGTTTAGTTTTGTGGAAAGTGATGAGATTTGCCCATCAATTTTGGATGATTCCTCTGAGTGGTCCTCTGGACCCAGGGTTGAATGCTGATGTTGAGGCCAGCGGGTGCGGTGTGGTTTGTGATGTGTTTGTTGAGAATGGTCAACTGTCGTTGATGGTCATTCTTGCGGTGATGGAGTTCAACAAGTTTATTGAACATGGTGGTTGTGTTATTGGAAGTGATAGGTGGTTGAGGTGTGGTGGTGGTGATTTAGTGTGTTAGGGGGGTTTTGTGGTATGATCGGTTGGGATGTGGTTGGGATATTGCTGGGTTGGCTCATGTCGGCTGGCAATGTTAGAGTGAAGGTGGTTTTGGCTGAGGTTGGGGTTAGGATGGCATTTGGGGCCTGGATTGGGGTACTTGTAGGTTGCATCTGGGTGGAGGTTGTGGTTGTGTCCATTGTGCTGGGACTTTGGGATATGTTGGTTGGTGTGTTAACAGGTGGGGTGAATTGTGGGGGAGTGGAAGTCGAAATTGGGTTGGTTGATATGGTGGATGGTGAGTCGGATGGTGTGTTGGTGAATAGGTTGTTCTCAAATTCTGGGTCTGATAGAGCGAGCAAACGTTGTAGCCCCTCTAATTCAAATTCAAATTGAGCATGACTTTGGTCAATGTCCATTTTGGAATTTGTCTGGATGGAAGTCTTCTAATATCCTGATAAATGGAATTGGGTTACAATATGAATGAATGTGTTGCAGTGTTTTAAATGGACATGATTGATATGGAAAAGTAGTGATGAATCTGTTAATATGTTTATTATTCAATTCATTGTTCAGCCCATGTGGCCATTATTTATTAATTTACCAGGAGATCTCTTGATACTTAACTTTTAACGCAGTCGTTCCTGGTTAGGTCTTAAAATGTCTATATTCTCACTTGGATTACAAACCCTTACATTCTAAATTAATTCCACCAAGTGAAGTGCAAGAAACCATCATTGAAGTCCACCTTATCACAACCCGCACACCCGATTACCTATATATACATGAACTTACGGTTACAGCTTAACAGCTGGCCTCTGTAGCTCAGTTGGTTAGAGCGCTGCACCGGAATCGCAGGGCCGTAGGTTCAATTCCTACCAGAGGACCTTGTGCTGCATTTTTCGCAGTCGTTCCTGGTTAGGTCTTAAAATGTATATATTCTCACTTGGATTACACACCCTTACATTCTAAATCAATATTAATAGCCATTGAGTCAACATTGATATCCTCTCAATAGATCAATACATTAACAAATATAAATGTTTATATTGTTAACTTTAATGTATTGATCACTATTGAAAGGGTATCAATATTAACTCATTTAGCTAATATTTATCTAATCGCCAAAGCAAGTTCCATGGCTTTGTATGAGCGAACAATCCTTCCTTTGTGGGCCCTTGTAAATATAATTGTATATTTCATACCTTCTTGTAGCCTGTATATATCATGATTTCGACAGTTCGACTTGCTTAGAACACATACTATGACAGTATTTATTGCTTGAAATTATAACCTGTCAATACAAAGCAATATCACTAAGTTTTAATGTATTTTAATAACAATATATTGTTGAACCAAATACAAAATACAATGCGGCCAACGGCAATGGCGGTTAAAATATACATGAATATATTGCTATTTATGGCACATATTTACACACGAAACTTAAAAATATTGACATAGTTGAGCACTTACATTTACAATTATTGTCTGAATCTTCAAACAATGGAGAATTTCTTCTTATTTTCTACTATAATTTAAGAAATCTTGGCTTTATCAACCGACGTTAAATTAAAATTTCCAAGCGACGCGCTAGAAATGTGCTCGCTAAGCCCTCTGGGAGGCCCTTCTGAAGGCACTGATCTCAATCATGTGAGCAATCCAGTGCAAATAAACTTGCATTTCTAAGTTTTTTTGACAGAGACTCTTAACTTTAAAATTCTAGCTGTCTTGTTATATCTCCCTTGCATGAACATATTTTGTCATCACCACACAATTTCTTTTCACTGCATATTTTTATTGCCGGTTTATCACTGCACACTTTCCTGACATCACTAACACCAAAATGACAGATTGCTTCGATTATTTTTTATTAGTTTTTCAATGAGGCCCTACAAGGATTACATTAAAAGCGATAATATGTAAAAATATGATCCTTTGCCCCATTTACTTGTCTGAAAAACGTAAACCGCTCCTACGTGGTCCGCCACTTTGAATCTGAAAACCGGTTCACGAGGTGCTATTTTGACACCCTAAGTTTAACTCTCAAAACGGTGCTACTTTAACACTTTCACTCAATAGAATGGGTGTTATTTTAACACCCTAGAAAAGTGTTAAATATCTATGGTGCTAATTTAGCACTTCAAAATCAATTCCCAACTTCATGGTGTTAATTCAGCACCCAAATTGGTGTTAGATTAACACTTTTTATTTAACACCACCACAAGGTGTCATTTTAACACCTAGGAAGGTGCTATTTTAACACCTTCAAATTAACAGTGTATCTATTGTTATTTGCTTCTCACTTTCATTAACTTTTGATAGTTTTATTTCTTATAGTATAATTCGCATAATATAAACTCCTAACATGTATATACTCTATCTCTAAAATCCCGTGTCCTACAACTATTTCGCGCCCTTTTCGTTCGTTCCCAGTTTTCCCTGTCCGAGCAAATATAACTAAAATATTAATGTCAACAGTAAATGTCCAACATCTCCTCTTCTCTGAAAGTTTTTTCTTTATAAATATACCGTATATATACCGCGTTCCCTTATGTGTCTATACCTAGCCTGTCAGGTTTTTTAACTAACCGTCCACTACGTGTTTTGCTTGTAGAACTTGTTTCGGTACTTGTTTCATTGCGTTCTAAGTGTGCTGGTTGAGGGTTTTCTTGTGGGCAGATCATTGTCAGTAGGTACAGAAACGTTCTCTTCCGCTTCGGACATGTCTGACATCTCTTCATCTGCGTTGTCACTACCGAATTCTGCAGGTAACCTTGATCGTCGGATGAATTTTCTGTTTCTAGTATAGGTATACCCTTTGCATTGGACTTCATATGATCTTATCCCGGCTTTGCGTACGACTATCCCTCTCTTCCATTTCTTTTCGCCGATTCGGGTTGGCTGTAGTCTCACCACTTCTCCTTTCCGCAACGGGCTGAGCTCTTTTGCGCCACGCTCGTGGTATTTCTTTTGGAGCTGTTGTCTTTGTTGGATGCGTTTGTTTGCTTGCGGATTTATCTTCGGTTGGAGCAACTTCTCCGAGACGGGCAAGAGAGTCTTTGTACGGCGGTTAAACTTGTTTCATGAGTTGTTTGGGGGGTGTTTCGGTGGGCAAGGAGGGCAAGGTAAATGTCATCGTTTGATGATTTGCATGTTCGAATTATTCGTTTGGCTTGCTTGACGGCAGATTCGGCTTTGCCGTTGGATTGGTGGTGATAGGGACTGGTCGTTATATGCTCAAATTGGTACTTCATAGAGAAGTCTCGAAAGTCATCACTGATGAATTGTGGGCCGTTGTTTGTCACGAGAGTATTTGGAATACCGAACCTGGCGAAATGGGGCTTTAGTTTCTTTATGACTGCCAGTGATGTCAATTTTTCAAGGCGGTCAACTTCGAAGAAGTTCGAGTAGTAGTCCACTGTTACTAAATACGATTTCTTTTCAAATTCAAAGATATCACAACCGAATTTTGCCCATGCTCTCTTTGGTATTTCATGCGGGATGAGAGGTTCTTTCGGCTGCTTGGAATTGAATGTGTCACAGGTGATGCAATGTGAGATGTGGTCTTTCAATTCTTGGTTCAGGTGTGGCCAGTAGACGGTTGCTCTGGCTAGCCGACTTGTCGATGCGATCCCTTGGTGTGCTGCATGCAATTCATTCAGTACTTGCTTTCGTAGTGATTTTGGGATAACGACGCGGTCTCCCCTAAACACGAGGCCCTCGTGTGTTGTTAGTTCGTCTCGTAGATGGAAGTACGGGGTGATTGGGGTGATTGCTGGAGATAGATCTTTGGAGCTCTCGGGCCATCCTGACTGGATGAATGATTTGACTTGCTGTAGGTCTTGATCTTTTGTTGTGTGGTCTTGGAATATGGTTGTTGTTTCACAATTTAGTATTTCGTTGATTTCTTCCAAACTGTCCACTTGGTCGAGATCGCTGTTGACGCTGCGTGCTTCGTCGGTGGAGTTGTCTAAATGGTGACGACTGAGTGTGTCAGCTAGCAGCATCTCTGACCCTTTCTTATAAACGATGGTTAAGTCATATTCGTGTAATCTCATCATCATCTTTTGAAGACGTCTAGGTGCTGCTGACAGAGGTTTCTGATGAATGACTTCGAGCGGCTTGTGGTCTGATTCTACTGTGACTGGTCGGCCACATGTATACTGGTGAAAACGCTCGGTTCCATAAACTATAGCTAACAGTTCCTTTTCTATCTGAGCGTATTGTTTCTCCGCATGCGTCAATGCTCGGCTGGCAAATGCGACAGGCTTTCCCTCTTGAATGAGTGCGGCCCCCAGGCCATGGTCGCTAGCGTCACACTGTATTATCAGGGGTTTGGTTGACTCATAGTACTTGAGGACTGGCGGTTCTGTGATCAATTTCTTTATTTGGGTGAAAGCGGTTTCATGCGATTTGTCCCAATCAAAAGGCTGATTCTTTTTTGTGAGTTGTCGTAGTGGTTCAGATACTTGTGAGAGGTGGGGAAGGAACTTGGCAAGATAATTAACTGTTCCGAGGATTCTCCTGACTCCAGCCACATCTGTGGGTTGCTTCATTTCTAGTATGGCTTGTACTTTAGCAGGATCCGCTTGGACACCATCAAAGGTAAGAATGTGGCCAATGTATGGCATTGAGGTCTTCTTCAACTCAATCTTGTTTGGGTTAAGCTTGATATGTTTAGCTCTGCAGAGGTCGAATAGTTCCTTGAGCTTTCTGTCATGGTCGGCTACAGCTTCCTGCATCGTCTCTCCATTTCCTATTACTAAAATGTCATCAGCAACAGTCCGTACACCATCCAAGTCATCAATTGCCTGGTCTAGTCGTTACTGGAAAATCTCTCCGGCAGGGGAGATCCCGAAAGGCATCTGTTGCCATTTAAATCGTCCAAATGGAGTGTTGAACGTCGTTAAAAGAGACGACTCTTCGTCTAATTCTACTTGCCAATATCCGTTGCTACAGTCGACTTTGGTAAAGACTTTTGCATTGGACAGTTCTGGAAGTACGTCGTCAATTGTCTGTATTGGATGGTGGCATCGTTTCAGCGCTTTATTGAGTGGTCTGGGATCGAGGCATAATCTAATTTTGCCATTGGGTTTTGGTGCAACAACAATTGCGCTGACCCAGTCTGTTGGATAGTCTACTCGTTCTATGACCTCAAGCTTGACAAGTTCGTCCAAATGTTCTCGCAACGGTTGCTTCAGCGACTCTGGGATTTTTCTGGGTGGGAGTTGGACAGGCGACATTTCAGGATCAACTTCAAGATGCAGTGCTGGACCTAAGGTGCCAAGACCTTCAAAAACATCTTGGTATATGTCTTTGACGTTTTGCATTGTCAGTCCCATTTGATCAGGCCGAGTCAGGTCTTCATTAATTTGATCGACATGAATTTGAATCAAATTCATTTGTTGCACGGTGTGGCAGTCAAGAAGGTTACTTTTTGCATTCTGGTCATCAACAACAGTGAATGGTACTTTGAACTTTTGCTTTGTAATTGGGTCTTGTACTTGTATTTTGCACTTTCCAAGGGGTGTGAGTGATGAGTTGTTGTACATCTTTAGAACATGTGCCGTAGGTTTGATGCGCCGTTCGTATTTAGTGCCTTTTAATTCACTCTTTTTTAGGACATTGCAGGTTGCCCCTGTATCGATTTGAAATTTGGTTGTGTTCCTCCCTTTTATTTTCATGGTAGCAAAAATCCGTGATTTGTAAATGTTCGGTTGGTGTATTGTATTGATGGTATCATTCTCGGTGGGGTGTAGTTCGACAGTCATAAGCGAGTCGCCTGAATCACTTGAGTCGTTTTCAGTTACTGCGTGAAGTGGGTTTTGGCGGGAAATGTTCCTTTCTGCATACAAACTTTGGCGAAGTGATTTTCGCGACCACAATTCCGGCAGCGGCTTCCAAATGCAGGACATAATTCCTTTTTTCGTTGGTGCACTGTTCCACAATATTTGCATTTAATTTTGTTGTCACGCCCCCCGTCACGCCTATCAAGTCCGTGTTCCTGTGCTTCCGGTTTTGTTGTTTACAATGGCGTTGATTTCGCCCTCATTTGCTTCGCTGTTCGCCTGGATTTTCTTGACTTGTTTCTTCGTGGTCTCGCTACTGCGACAGATGTTGATGGCTTTTGTCAAGGTGAGTTTTCGATCTTGCAATAGCTTTTTTTGAGTTGCATTATCGTTGATTCCTATGACCAGGCGATCGCGCATCAAAGAATCTCGTAAACAATTACAGAAATTACAAGATTGTGCCAATGTTCGCAGTGCTGTTACGTATTGGTCGACTGTTTCGTTTTCATTCTTTTGTCTGCTGTTGAAAATGAATCTCTCATAGGTTTCGTTTGTTTCACCTAAGCATAACTCTTTAAATTTGGTTACAACAATGTCAAATTTTGTCCGGCCTTCTTCCGAGGCAAAATCTAAGCCCTCAAAAATTTCCATTGCGTCCTCGCCGATGCATGAAAGGAACGTTGCTGTTTTGAATTCATCTTCAAATCGGTTAAGTCTTGCCACTATAGCATAGTTATCCCAAGATCGCTTGAATTTCTTCCAGTTTGAGGCACGGTTTGGGTTTTATGGTTTCCCCTGCAAGACATTGTATATGTGAAAAAGGACATACTTTCTAAGACAAATGAATAAATTTGTTATCCAACAATTATGTTTTTCATTTGTCCTCGTGGCCACAATACTATATATCAAGCTTAACCAAATAATATTTGACAGGCAATTTTATGCAAATTTTTAAAATTGTCAAATATTTTTTCAAATTAAAATGTTGATGGCTCAGTAAATGTTGCACAGACATTCAAATGTTATATATCAAAATATAAGTTAGCCCTTGCTGAATACAATAAAAGATATTTCAGTGCAATAGCTTTTTCAGCTTTTATACAATCTTGGACAAAATTTTGTAGAACGGCCGAACAAATTTGCAACTTTTTAATATACTTGGGTTTTAAAATCATATTACACATCCTCCCCCCCTCCCCCCCATTCAATGTTGCTTTCCCACATTTCTAGTACACATACAATTTTGTCTGTATGATATGTCAGACCATAAATATAGATGAAATGGAAACATTGAATGGGGGGAGGGGAGCTAGGCCTCAAAAATGCATAAAAATTTATCATTGTCCTACAGTTTATGGCCAAGATTGTAGTTTAATTTGTGCCCAATTACACTATCGCATGTGTGAACAACATGTGCTGTTAGAAGTATAAATTTAATAACAATGAACAGAGTGCTCACGGACATACCCAGGGTCTTCTCATTCCAAAAGCCCTGGGAGTCTGAGACACTGGGCACATGTCGCAATGTACATAATTGATGAGTTGATGCATGATGCATCATGTATACACCTTGCTTTCGTATTTTACTATGTATACACCCTGCTTTCATATTTTGCTATCTATAAACACCAGACAATTCTTCATGATGAAGGCCTGAATGGGTAAGGGTTGGTCACTAAATTAATAAGTTGACATAATCAGACTGCCTCTTTTAACCAATAATCTACAACTTGTGGCCAATGTTGTAATTTTAATATTTTGATATCACATATTACAAACTGACAATAAACTCTTATAAATATCAAGCCGTTCTACAGCTTATACCATTTAGTAACTTTAGCTCGGTTCCAATGCTAAGCTCAACTAACCTGAGTTTATACTTAGTACAGTATGAATTGTATGTATGTATTTTGTTTGACTGATGAGAAGGGGACCGATCATTGTTGGGTGATCGCCATTCACTCTGTCTACCATTTTGAGATTTTGAAATGAAGTTACTGTTTTGTTAAATCTTCCCAGATTGAATGTTGGGTCAGCTCCAACAACAGACTTCTCCTGAGGGTCCAAGCAAAATGTGGTCAAATCATGGAGTTGCCAATCAAACACCAAGACAGATCTCAACTCTGGTGTACCTGTAACCTCTAATAAATGAGTAAATGGCTGCTCATCCTGGTTTATTTATTGTTGCTTGCACGGCTCTAACAGGACAATCAACAAATATGTGTTAGTTGCCATATTTCGGGGGGTATGCTCATGCCTGGCATATTTTGCTTGTCCATGAGTTCTGGCAGGTCAGTGATGGAATCAGTATTCATGATTTCTCCCTTGGTTTGATAAACATTGTGATATGCCAGTTTAGGTGTTTGATTAGAAGCTTCACTTTGTAAAGTGTAGACTGTACTTTCCTTTGTACACACATAGCCATAAGGGTTTGAACTGTTTACAATTTATGTGTGGAGATGGATCAACAGGATGTTCCATACCATCAAACATGTATTGAAGAAAGATTAGATGGGAATAATCTAAAAAAAGCTTGCTTAGTTTGCTTCAGTTCTCGAAAGAATGCAACAAATCTTGAACAATAATAGTATGTACCATCTAGGAATGATAAAGTCTTTTTAACATCTGGAGAGGAGTAATTTTATAATAAATTTGCTTCATTATTAACGGCTGTCCACCTTTCTCACTGTTGTCATCATTTTCTAGGTTAAAGTCCTCATCCTGATATTACGCTGTTCTTCCATGAGCCCATATTGTCAGATTTACTATAATTTTTTTATGCCAGATTTCTCACATTCCAAAAGAAAGCAATATTAAACTAGGAACCATTTTACACTTCAACCATTTAAATCTTCTGCAGGCTTCAACAATATGTGAAATATCTCGATCAGCATTTCTGTTTTGGGGTTCCAATCGAAGACGGCAGTGTCTGTTTGCCATTATAAAATTCTCCAATGTTTCTAAAAAATTAGCAAAGCACTAATTAGCATTTAATAATGTTCTATCTATACACAATGAATTTAACTGATGTTCTATGATCAAGATTAGACAGGTTCAGATTCAACTTCCACTACCACTACCTTTGACGGCTCCATTGGTAGCGGTCGCGACGGACTGTTTAGACCTGTTCAGATTAGACTTCCATTTGCAACTGCTTTTCGGTGATTTACGACGTTTGATAAAAGCAAGATGGCGGCTTTAAGAGGGGGGAAGAACAGCTTCTGTTTTTAGCGGGCGAAGAAGGAGACGTAGAAGATGATGAAATGCTTGGGTTTTTCCTATATTTAACAGAAGGCTTGAACCCAATACCTCACTGTAATTATTTGCAGTTTGAACTAGAAAACTACTGCAATGTGTGTACTTAATTTCCGTTTCACGAAGGCCGACGTTATTCACTTGGCAAATGCGCTGCGGTTACCTGATTGTTTTGTGTGCAAGAATGGCACTGTTGCTAGCAAATTGGAAGGATTATGCATGCTTTTACGTCGACTAGCCTATCCCAATCGTTTGACTGATATGGTTCAAATGTTTGGTCGGTCCAAATCCGAGTTGAGTATGGTAATCAACAGTGCTCTTGATTTTGTATTCAACCAGCATCATTCGCTGTTAAATAACCTAAATGTACCTTGGCTGGCTCCAGAAAGGTTGAACGAAATGGCAAGGGCTGTTCACGAGAAAGGGGCAGCCCTTGATAATGTATGGGGATTTGTTGATGGCACAGTAAAGTAGTTAAGGTTATGTTGTGCGATATGGCATTGTAGAGAAGTAATCATAATAAATTCAGGGGAAATGTCATAAATACTGTGCTCAAACAGTTTTGCTTTATAAATGTAGGTACGGCCAATCAGTCGACCAAAGTTGCACCAGAATGTTATGTACAACGGTCATAAAAGGGTACATGCCATTAAATGGCAGGCTGTAAATGCTGCAATAGGACTAATTGTTCATCTTTATGGGCCTGTAGGTAAGTATTTAATGAAATCAAATACACATGTATTTTTCCAGAAGGCAAACGTCATGATGCTGCAATGCTAATGATGTCAGGTTTGTACCCCCAACTGGAGGTGTATTCCCATGATGGTAATGGTAACCCTATAGCCATATATGGTGATCCGGCATATCCTCATAGGGTTCATCTGCAGAGCCCATACAAAGGGGTAAACCTAACTGATGCCCAGAAACAATTTAATCAATCCATGAGTGCTGTTAGAGTTTGTGTGAAGTGGCCATTTGGAGAAATCGTGAAGTACTTTGCTTTTAATGATTTTAAGAAAAATCTTAAAATTGGTCTACAATCAGTTGCAAAGATTTACGCAGTTTCATGCTTGATTTATAATGCTAAAGTGTGCCTTCAGGGTTCTAATACAGCAAGTTACTATGGACTGAATCCCCCAACTATAGATGAATACTTTAGTCAATCCATATAAATTGTGTTGTTACAAGGGGTCATACACAAAGTCGTAGGCTTGGGAACTGGAATGCCACTATGCTAAGCCTGTGGTGGTGGTACCCTTTTCTTTACCCCTTATTCTGTCCTGAGCAAAGTTACAGTAATTCCAAAAGACTTTTGTACATAGAAAAAAAATTAAATTAATGTATTGAAGGTATATACACAACTTATTAACATATACAAAGAACATATTTCAAATACATTGAAAGGTTAATATGTTCATATGTCCAAATAAATAATGTACATAATAAATAATTTAAATTGACTGATTATGTATTATTCTATACTTTCTATAATTAATACAATTAATTGAATAACATTTTTTAAACCCAACAGACTTTCAAGTGGAACAGCTATACCGTCTTATATATTAAGATTGTTTGAACTTATTCATAAATGTTTCAAATAAATTGAACATTGCCTTTTGTGATTCCTGCTGCATTTTCATTAGCTCGACCATTTGATTCTGCATGTTTTCCTGTACATCCAATCTTTGTTTTTCCAAAATTATTTCTTGCTCACGAATTTTCAGTTGTTTCTCGGTATTTTCCTTGTTGGTATCTTGTTTATATTTAAGGTATTCAAGAAACTCTGTGCTTTTCCTCTTTCTGGCAGGACCAGAAGTATCTTCTTGCTCTTGCCTTTTCTTTGTTTTGCCCAGTTTTTCGCATGCTTTTTTCCGCATTTCCTTGGCTGTCGCCTTTTCCTTTTCTACTTTATCTTTTTTTAATTGACTTTCTTGCAGGAAACCATTTTCATATTCAACCATACGGTTGTGTATATCCGTCAACAATTGTGTTTTTTCGTGAAACTAGGTATCCATGCCGGTTGCTCTTGCTTCTTGTGTTTCTTGTTTTTTGAACACTTCGACAAGTTCAAAAAACCTGGTTCGCACTGAACGTTGGTTAAGGCTTGCAGGGAAACCGGAGCTTGGTATCTCTGTCAAATTTACTGCTATATTCCTGAAAGCATCTCCTCGCTCCCGAGAGCCATGTTTCCATCTATAAGGCTCGATGGAAATTACTTCGGTCAAAAGCCACACATCATGTGTAGTTTTCCACCAAAATTTTGTTCGTTTTTTTGGCTGTTCTATACGAAGAAATAATAGTTGAATGTAAGTCACATTGAACCATTCAGTAATTAAATAAACTTTTCGAAATACATATGTACTTACAGACTATTTTGATCCTTTTCTTCTTCCTCCAAATAAGCCAAGTCTATATTATTCATTTCACTCATATTTGTTTCAACCAACTTTAAAAAAATCCTAAATAATATTAAATAGAAATAAATACAACAAATAAACAAAACAGAAAGCAGAAAGATATTATAGAAACACAACATTCTTGTGTATATTTATTAAAAACAACTTGCCTTTTGAACGGTTCTCCCGACGACCATAAATTGCTTTGTTACTGTCCCAAAACAAAAACATGCGACGATTTCCTCACGCTCTTGCAGTTACTGCACATGCGTAACACATTTAAGGTAGCGGTAGTGGAAGTCAAATCTGAACCTGTCTAATAAGGCCTGGGGGTGGTCTGGCCTAGGGTCTCCAAACAAGAGCAACACACACACATGCATGCATTGCATGTATGATTCTACATAACAATATGTATTATATGGTATGTATTGACATGTGTGTATATTTATTTTTATTACACAGCCCTGATATTCCTTCATCACTTATTGATTTGGAAGATACCTATACTGGAGAAATTACTCCACGACAATGGAGATCTGAACTACCACCATCATCATGGCCGGATGTAACCCTCCATTATGGCAATAATTACATTACAAATGCTAAGAAGATAAGAGTTCACAGACTACTTCAATATGAAGGAGTTGTTTCCTAGAAATGGAAGCAATGTGGAATTGATTAACATATTCTTCTTATTTAATCATTCATGCTTCATGTTAATGTCTGATTATGTTATTTGTACCACACAACAAGTGTTTTAACTCACTACCCAACAAACTGTTTCAACAACTACAAATTGAACAATGCAACCAAAATTGTATTGTCAACAATGACAATAAACAGCAAATTAAAAGTGTATCTGTAAATGGGTGAGTGCAATTCAAGAATAAGTTAGTTGAAACAACAACATTTGTTGTAATGCACAGTGGTCAGTTGCTAAGCATTTTGCTCCCGCTTATGTTTCAATTACATAATTAAGACTTAATTAGTGCCATTTTCACATGAAGTTTGCCATGCGTTTTGTGTGTCCTATATTTTCGCTTTTTTGTATCTAGTCGACTAAGTTAAGGTAGAAATAGGGAGAGCTATATCTTGTCTTGATCATAAAATTCCTTACAGCCTAACAGCATTTACCTAAATAGAGAAATATGGCTCAAGATTGGCATAACTTTTGATGCGACTTTGTGGTTTACAGGGTCACATATGTGGATGGCCTAAAATGACTTTCTAGGGGTCCCTAAGATAATGTACAAAATAAAGAATTCCCCCTTGACAATCCCCCGCCCCCCCCCCCTTAATTTTAACAGCACAAGAGAAATCAGCCAATAAGGGTCCAATTACATGAGGCGAGTTTTCCCGGCTAAGCGAGTTGACTCACTTTGCCGGGACGAGTTGAAACATGCGATTACATGGGAAATGTTAACCTGCAGGGCAGGCTTAAAATTTGGTGGGAATTATAAAATTATAAATACCGCCAATCTTTATATTTGAATTTCAAATATGGACCCCTGTCGTTTTCGTCAATTTTGCCTTATAGCAATGGCTTGCTATATGTTTACAATCATGGCTTGCTATATGTTTACATGGCTTACCGACAGCATGTAAACAAAAGTATAATGATTTACTATGCCACTAAGCAAACTATTGCTAGAAGAAAAGCTCGACACATCAGGATGAGAAGACTGCTGAGAAGGAAGCGATCGCTTAGGGTAAAAAATGGAAGGACTGACGCCTGGTGGAGAAATATGATTGACGGAATATCACCGGCAGGTGACTGGAAAAGGAATTTCCGCATGTCCAGAGAACGGTTTACGGAACTGTGCAAAGAACTTCGACCCTTTATTACACCTGGTATATCACCTAATTATCTTGCACTATATGTTGAAAAAAAAGTTGGTGTCACACTGTATTATTTAAACGATACTGGGTCTATCTGGATGACAGCGAATACTTTTGGCATACACCAGTGTACTGTATCAAAGACTGTCTTTGAAGTTTGTACAGCTATATCTACTCATCTTTAACCTAAATATATTCATCTGCCCAAAACAGAAGGTGAAATGAGAGCTAAGGTTGCAGAGTTTGAAGCACAATTTGGCATGATACAGGCTTTTGGCTCACATTCCAATTCGAAGACCAGTTGTTGAATCCCAGGATTACTTCAACTATAAACAGTTTTTCTCTATCAGTGTACAAGCAGTGTGTGATTTTTAAGGCTATTTTATGGATGTAGAGTGCAGATGGCCTGGTAGCATCCATGATGCAAAGGTATTTTCAAATTCTTTTGTAAAGAATAAGTTACAATCTGGAGAGCTACCACAAACATTCAACAATCTACTACCTGGTCACAACCTGATTCCAAACTATGTTATTGGTGACCCTGCTTATCCTTTAACACCACATTGTATGAAAGAATTTCAATCATGCAAGACTGATGCTGAAGTGGTTTTTAATAACATGTTGAGATCTGCCCGAAACTCCATAGAGTGCGCATTTGGTCATTTGAAAGCGTGGTGGTTGATTATTACAAGAAAAATGGACCTAAAACATGAAACAATTCCAAAAGTTGTTTTATCATGTTTTGTACTCCATAACGTTTGTGAACTTCATAATGATACCATTGATGAAGAACTTGTGAGAAGTCAAGTTGCAAGAAAAAGATCGATGGAGACTGAATACCAAAATGTCCCTGATCCAGTTTATTCTTGCACTACCGGGGAAGGTGAAGCTATAAGGGATGTCATGACACAATATATACAAGTAAACCTACCTGATAGCTACTAAAGCACCATCAAGAGTACCACGCCATGTAATATAATATGTTGATTAACTGATAAACAATTCAAATACATGTTAATAAAATGTTTTGTTGTAAGCAAGTTAAATATACAGTAATATGAACAGTGAAATATGAACATGAAAGGTATTGTACAGGAGTACATATAGCTAAAACAAAACAACGTGATGATGAAAGACCACATTTTTGCATACACCTGAACAAAAACATAGATAGTGAGGTTTATTGTAATGCTAACGAGTTTCCAAACCATCTCCTCTATTAACTATGGCTGAATATGGCTCGAAATGTGGGCAGGGGCAAAATGATTAATATACTATGGTGCTGCACCATGTTCAAATGATCTTTGCATTGATGAGGCAAGTGCCATCATAGAGGCGCTCATGGCCTTCATAGACTCAGCAAATATATTATTACATTCTTTTACAGAATTTGATAAATCTTTGCGAAATTCTTTCTCTTCTTTACTTTCTTGCATGAGTAGCTTATCTCTTTGTGCTGCTGATAACTGTCGTTCCATATGCTTTCATTTATCATCTACAAGCATTGGAACTGGGTTTGAAACTGGGTGTTTCCAGCTGGTTGATTCATTGCTTGCACTAGTACTGGTACTATCCACGTTATTACCAAGAGAATTAGTTAGGGAATCATCAGAATCGTATTCATTTTCATTATTTCCCAAACCAGAATTACCAGATATATCAACACCTTGTTCTTGACTTTCTTCTGCTTGACCAGCTGATTGAGCACCAAACGAAAGAGGCTCAGTGCATGGGGCTCCACCCCATATAAGGACCATTAAATCACAGAACTCCATGAGCCTGAGCCTGAGAACTTTCCAGAGCCTGATGGTCTGCCAGATATCACAGCGCTGCTAAATTTCTGCCTTAAAGCCTTGATTTTTTCCAATACTATAGAATATCCTTTTCGTATCTTTAACTTATCAACTTCCTGCCGCTTTAAATACTCATCACGATCTTCACCGTCTTTGATTGGTTTGATGTTCTTTGGACCAAAAAGTGTTGTATCTTCGGCATACTTGGAAGCCAAAATTTCCCACTGCTTTGTATTGTTTATTCTTGTCAGCATTAAAGTCAGAATTATTAAATTCCATTTGTGTTTTATATTGTAGAAGTCCGTCAAGTAAATTTTGCACCATTTCCTCACTCCATTTGAACTTCGATGCCTGTGTTTTCTCTTTTGTCCGTAAATTTTGCGAATTTTTCTTTGCAGTGCTGTTATTTGACTTATTTCTATCACATTAAAGTCGTCTATTATAAGTACTGTGTGTCCAATCAACACACTACCATTTTCGAGCTTCCGTGAAGCGTGCATTTATAACAAGGTTTTAAAACGTTTCTTCCGGTAGAGTTTGTCAATCAAAACTATTTGTTTGGCTGTAATAACGTTTGTAGGCGTGGCGTCAAACAAATTGTTTTGAACACGAAACTTTTACTTTATACTGTAAAATTCAATAGAAATGGATGCTGTAAACAAGTTTGGAAGGTGCTATAAACCTGGCGTTTCTCTTTCTGATGATTATAGATCACTCATTATTAGTCATATCGTTAGCATGGGAGGCGATAGAGCCACCGGAATTTTCCCATCGAGTTATTCGCACGTTGCTGAAGATTTAAAGGTATCAGCGAATACAGTAAAAAAAAATTGGACACAATTTTGCGAGTCATACAATTTCGAAAGCCTAAAACGAGGGGGGACTATAGTTCCAAGCTAAGTGACGACGATCTTGAACTTATAGAAACACTCAAAGTAGAAAAGGGATCTACTAGTCTAAAGGAGATTTATCAATTATTGGAACAAGTCGGAGACGTAGGAGGTGATATTTCTATTTCGGCAATTTCAAAAGCCATAAAATCCAAATTGCCTTCAGGTAAAAAATACACAAGGAAAAAAATAACGCAAATCGCAGCAGAGAGATTCACGTTCGAAAACATGTTGTATACACAGCTGTTTACCGACTATCTCAGCTCCAAAGATGTTCAAAAAATTAAATTCTTTGATGAAGCAGGGATAAAAATCCCAAATGTCGGAACACGCTTATATGGAAATTCTCCAATCGGCGAAAGATGCGTGGAAGTTGTACGAAAAAAAGAGAACCCAAACACAACTTTAAATATGTTAGTATCCCTTAATGGAGTTGAATACTTCAACCTTATTGACGGGGCGACAAATACTGCGGAATTTTTTAACTTTTTTGATGAGGCTGCAAATGCAACAGACCTGACTACACTACGCCCTGTTTTGGAAATTGGAGACATAATTGTGATGGACAACCTAATTGTGCATCACTATGACGGCGGAGAGATTCTAGAAGATTTTCTAGCAGATGCCGGAATTGAACTTCTTTATACGCCTGTATACTCCCCGGACCTTAACCCAATAGAAATGTGCTTTAACAAAGTAAAGATGTCGTTAAACCACGAGTATAATGATTTAGTTCACAATAATGTCAAGTTGGCTGGCTCATATGCAGTTTAAACTATTACAAGGGATGATATGCGAGGATTTTACAATCATACATCTTATCTATTTAGCATTTAAAATATTATGTAAAACTACATTTACACGCTACGATGACGATTAATCGTGTACGATTCGTATTCTGGCATATTAAAATGAGTGATTCATCATTGCCGTTTCGTTAAAAATGTAGCCAGCTTACACGTGTTTTAAACTCAATGACCTGAAAACGAAGCGTACACGATTAAGAGCAGATGTCCACTAAAATGGAGCAAAATCGAGAATTCGTGGACACATTCAAAATTTCGATTTTGCTCATTTTTGGTTTGCTGGAAGTCATTAGCAAGTAAACAAACGTGATATGGTTTGTTTTTCAAAAACTGTTAAAATTCCGAGAAATCCGAGAAAAACCGTTCGGCTGTCGGCGACCTCGAAAATATGCAAATTTTCAGTTGAATCAAACAGGTTCAAAAACAAGTAACGCATGCAAAGTAGGAAAAAGATGTGAAAACTATACGTTTGTAAATCGATAGAAGAGATGTTTGAGACTTGATTTGGCATAAAGTAATAATTTTAGCTATTAATTAAAACCTGACAACTGATATTTAGAATCGTATGGTATTCACAAATAGCGAAAATTACGATGTACCGTTGCCACGCAAAAAACATTTTAACTAAGTGCCCCAGATTTTTTCCTCACGAAACTTACGTCATTAACTAATTATATGTTCTTCTACAACATATAAAAAAATTAGTTTGGGTTATTGTATTTAGAGTTCGTACGGAGGCCGTGAATATTGGGTATTTTCGACATATAGTGTGACTGAAATCGACAAGTGTTTGTTCCTTCCGGTCGCTATTTTCTCATTCGTTTATAATTTCATTCGGAATTTAAACCCGAAAATGCCGTTAAAAATAAAAAGGCACCCTTTATTAGCAACTCACAGCGTTTTAGCAGTTACAGCATTTTTAGGAAATGGCTCTAAAGAAGCTAACATCAGGTGAAGCAAGTAGAACTGACACGATTGGCGATCGCGCGCCACAGTACTGTACGATTAAATTTACTCTCCTGATAGAACAAGCGCAATATTTTTGGTTCTGTTTATATCTCGCAAAATTAGTGCAGTTTTTAAAATCAACCTCGTTCCCAGGGTCTTTCTTAGAACGGCGCGAGGCGAAGGAAAGACCCTGGTTTCGGCTGGTCACGTGTCACCCAGATTCTGGGTGATAAATTCAAATGATACTATGGGCAGGGTGGGAGAGGAGCGTGTTTGTCGCATTTGTAACAATATTTGCAATTTTGTGTGAAATTTAAATTTGCAACAAGAAATCGTGAAGAGAACTGCAATTAAAAATTAATATTTATCGTGATGTGACTTTCTGCTCTATAATCCAGTGTCGAGTTACAATTCAAGCAAGTTGGATCAGATTTCAACTTACAAAGACAGCACACGGGCTGCCTGGGCAGCGTGGCAATAAGCCTACAAGAAAATTCACTTCTCTAGACCGACCAATGTGGTTTATTATATTTATTTAACTGTTGGTATTAAAGTATATCCTGATACTCGGACCAAAAGAATATATTTATTGATGAGATGTGGAATTGGAACGAAATAGCGAGATCTTTTGATTTCCGAAATATCGCCAAGACGCCAACTGTATCGACATTGTTGATTATAAAGGCCTTATCACAAAACTTAAATCCCGTCAAAAGACTATAAAATTTCCTGCAAGATCTCAACGATCACGGTATATGTCAAAGTCTAGCTGTCTGTTGAAAATCTACGGTATTACAGTAAAGTCATACATCAAAGATAAGTCAAACGACAATATATTTGTCTTACTGTAATACTATTGTGTTTATACCACATTTATAAATTTTATAAACAGCTTTCGTTTTGACACAAGCTTTAATTTTCTGCTTTATATATATTCTTAATAATACAAGTGAGATTTAAATTTTTTGCTTTGTGAAATAGAATACCGTTATTTTTTAATGGACAGCTTGTATCGTCTCTATCATATCCAGGATTGCTTGTGTGTAAATAGCCTACATGTATCACTATATATGCCACTATCAAATAAATATAGAAATATAAATGAACTTATTGAACTAGAAAGATGATTGAGACACAATGAAAACTGTTTAATAGTAGCCTTAGTAGCAGTTGAAAACTCGAAAATTTATGTGTATTCGTATGGCAGTCTGTGCGCGTCTCACACTGTAAATTTGTGATGTAGATTATAGCCTAGTTGTGTGCATATTAGGAAAACATTATCCGACCAAGAAAAAGGCTAAAGCCTTACTATAATTAATGAATACGACTTATGTACTAAATCCAAAATTTTAAAGATAAATCACTGACAGACATTTCTCTGTTTGGCTAGTATCAAATGTTTACATTTGCTGATATCGGGCTCTACTCTCTATAGACAATACAATACAATACAATATTGTTTCTTTTAAAAATCTTATAAACAAGACGTGCAAAGCATAGCAACGTTTACAAAAAAGGACAAATCTAATGCTTGTTTTAAAAACATTAGATATG
>CACRXK020007915.1:0-21800 GCA_902702795.2 Paramuricea clavata
AAAATATATTAGCCAGAGATACTTTACATTTTACGTTAAAATGTTAAAATAAATCTATGTTTAGTATACACTCACCATAATTTAATATCTTCAAGGCCATCTAACCTTCGCTGTAGCATCTCTTTTTGTTGCTTGTGTTCTGCTGAATTTCTGAAATATCGTGCGTACCATTCTCCGCCGGCTAGCGGTTCATCGGCATAAAGGCATGCATCATAATCGCCTAAAATTTCGCTATCAACTGCTTCTAGAGTTCCAATTTCGTGACTAGTATCATTTGATTCATCCTCTATAATATATCCAGGAATATAATTGTATTCTGAGTCACATTGAGAACTATGAGTGCTTTCCGGCTCTGCCTGACATGCTGGAAAATATATCAAATGTATAATGCGCGTCGAAATTAAGTCACACCACGCTCGTCCCAGACTCTTGTTGATACGCGACAATTTTACGAAAATCGCTGTTTAGAGCCTCGTATCTCGCGAATGAAAAGAGAAAACCGAAAAATGTTAAAGAACCTATTAACTAACTTTTTGTCCGAGCTATCAAATATCAAAAAAATTTTTTGTGACATAAGCACTTTAATATTAACTAGAGATGCGAATTTCCTATGGACGAATTTAGGCAATTGGCCCACAATAATTAGTGTGACAACAGATGCCATTTTGGTACGCTGTATGAACAGCCTGCAACCACCTGGAGAAAATAGGGTTGCACGGTCAATCGCATTGAAAAAATAATAGGGTCGGCAGAAAAAATAGGGTTGGTCGGGAACCGGAACAACAGAGTTTTTTTTACGCCTTATTACTACACTGGCACATTTTATTGAAAATGCCGACCAGCTGATTTTTCGCTAAATATTCAGAGGCCTGTAGTAGCAAGCGCCAAACGCAAAGACTAGTTTCTTCACTTTCTTGAATAAATCTGAATTGCTTTCACATTTTTCTAGTTCTTTTGTGTCTTTTGCTCATAAAAATGAAAATTGTGTGCCCCCACCCTTGGGAACCGCTATTATTTTAATAATGAAATACTTCTTGTGGAATTTCTATAATTCATCTGTTAAGAAAGGTGAAGGGGTTTCTGCATGCATGTATTTCTAGTAATATATTTGAGAGAGGCTTGCTAAAAAAAACTCAATGTTATACTTACAGAGGTTTCTTGGCATTGTCAGCACCCATCTGCCTCAACTGATGTTGAGCTTGTAATTTACATTTGATCAATTCAGTTGGACAAAGTGCAAATGATGTAATAAAAGCTGCAATACTCCCAGCACAAGCATTTTGAAAGATACTCAATTCATCAACATGAGGAACTTGAAAGACAGTTTGAATTATAGTTTGACATCTCCCATAACAAAGGAACAGGATAGAATTCTCGGCTATCTGAGTGGCAAGTGCTGGTCCAGTTCCAGCATATAGACCACGAAATCTTTCCTCTTTTAATGTTCGCTTGAAACAATCAAACGCGTTTTTATAAAGATTTGGAAACACTTGCATCTTTACTTTCACTGTATCAAAAGGTTGACCGGCAAAGACACAAGCTGTCCCTGCATTAGCCCCGGCAATAAAATCAACAATCATGGCACGATAGTCTAACAACTTCACGCTAGACATATCTTCGCTACTGCCTGTGCTTTGATCTTTGATAATCTCTCGTTGATTCATTTTGCCAGACTCCATGTTACTTCTATAACAACACTTAAATCCCGTTATAAAAATAAATTCTTTAACAATGTTCCACCATTCTTTATTTACAAGCAAATACAACGTTTAACAGGTCAAATTTGTATTGCGTTCTTTTTGATCTTTTTGTATTTTCTATCTCTTCAAGTTGCTGGTCGATAAATTGCGGGCGCAGTGCAACTTGCAAGGGCGTTACCAGTGGGCGTTACCAGTGGGCGTTACCTAGACTTACCACAAGTCGACCATGGGGGAGGGCAATTGCTAGATAGTATACTTCAAAATAAGGTTTCCATTTTTATATCAATTTTTAAAATAATTAAAATAAGTTAGGGTTAGGTTAGGGTTTAGGTTGGGGTTAGGGTGAGGGTTAGTATTAGGGTTAGGGTTTAGTTTTGCGTTAGGATAGTTTTTTCTACGTTATAAAAACGGAAACCTTATTTTGAAGTATACTATCTAGCGATCACCCATGGGGCAGGGAGGGAGCGCGCAACCCGAGCGACGAAGTCGCGAGTGGTCGACTTGTGTCGCTTGCAGGAATTTAAATCGCATTAAAAATTTTGGCGCGAATAATTTTGACATATTAAAAAGGGTGTGTACATTTCATAGAAATTGCTTCACCGCGCGCCGTCAATGGGTCTACAAAAATATTCTCAAGAATTGATATTTCTTTGACCTCGAATGAAACAGTTTGCACCGAGTGTGGAAACGAAATAACTGACCCAAGTAAGCGCCGAAAACTGTTAATGTATCAACAAAAACAAGTGCATGTAAAAACTTATTGAATCTAGACAGTTGTTTTGTCTAACAATGTGTGCCGTAATTGTGTCGACAAGAATAGTAATTTAGGGAGCATTCATTTTTTAGCTGGGGGGTGGGTGGGTGGGCCGGAGGAGCTGATGTCTAATTCCATGCGAAAACTTGGAACCCCCAAGACAAAAGTTGATAAAAAATTATGACCCCCTATTTTTTTACTGAAAATTTTTTGACCCCTCATCCTAACTATTAATCCACACAGTGTCGTTTCCATAGCGTTTCAGGGCCGTAGGAAGCTCTTTTTGACTTGGGGGGCTGAAAGCGAGGGCCGAAGGCCCGAGGAAATTTTTAAATCTAGAGTCTCTGAAATGCCATTTCCTGGCCTTTGGGGGAAGATTTGACAGAATTCTGATGGTCAGAAAACAGCGTTTTAGTATGTCAAAATTGACAATTTGGTAGTACTAAATGAGCGAAGGCGTATTTAATTTACTATATATTGGATAACTAGGATAAGTTGCAGGAAACTGTGGGTACTATCTTCATTCTTTGCAGTTTTTCATGGATAATGTAGCCGCTTAAAATTAATAAAGCTTAAAATTGATCAAGTTCTGCATGATTTTGAAGTCATGCAGACTTTGAAATCATGCATGATTTTGAAATCATGCTACGGTCCTGCGTTTTTTTCATTGATGTTTTCACACAAAAACGAGGTCAATTGACAAACGTCATGGAAATGTTTTCCTATGGACTGTGTGAACAGAGCGTCAAATGAATTTTGCTTCATTGTTATAGATGACGAGATAGTTGATAGATTCTAGACCTTTTTACCATTCTTGATCCAAATATTTCCAAATTCAATAAAATCATATTGGTGATTTTTCCACTGATTATTTTTATGACCCCCTCCATTTATAACAAAACTATAAAAAGACCCACCCCTTTGAAGCATGTCAAAATTGGCTGACCCCCCCCCAAATTCCACCGCCCCCCCCCCCAGCTAAAAAATGAATGCTCCCTTATTAGACTTATTAAAGAAAGTTGATTAAGTTCGCGAGCGATTTAACGTAGTAGAAGTTAATCTAATTGAAAAGAATCAGACAACTGTAACCAAGAAGCAGAGAGGCGGCTATTGTGATCAACGAGAAGACGTCGCTAGAGTTCAAAGTCCAGTGAAAATACGCGTTGTTTTCTCAGCAAACGAATTTGTAATAATCAGTAATCGAGATCAAGAAACCCAAATTAAACCCGAAACTAGTGAGGAAATTTTAGAATCATCAGATGCATGCATTTTCCGTGACAGTATTAAAGTTTATTTTTACACCCTGTAGGCTGCATGTACTCATAGTCAATGTAATGTTTGCCGTTTATGTATTTTCACATGGTTTTTGTGTTCTACAAAATTGTATTTACATTGTTTACTCAGGTTTGCTTCAATAATAAATGCTTGTTCAACAAAAAAGCCTGAGAATATAATGTTATTTTTAGACTCCTTCGATAATGATCAATAAGGGGCGGACCATTTGACTTTTGAGGGGGGGGGGGTGGAAGATTTCGAAAAAAAATTTCCTGCAACCCAAGGAGAAAGAAAAAAAAAATCATGCAGCACACAATCGAGAAAAAAAAATATCATGCAAAAGAGAGCGCTCAAAAAAAAAATTTCTACATGTAACTCTACTGATGCTCTTCACTTCAGGGGGGAGTACACCTGAAAAATAGGGCGATCTAAAATGTTTTATATTTGCACAAGGTTACATCCAAACCCCCACAAACTATATATTAGTAGAAAGCTTAGAACCTGGAGATTCAGAAAAAAAATATTTCAAACAGTGAAAAGCTGTATTAAGGTGGCTCTGCACCGTTCATCAAATTTTCGGTTTAGCTTTATTCAAGAAAAGATTGCACTAGCTGTGTATTATGAAATTTGATTATTTATACATTTTTTAAATACTTACATAGGGATTATTGTTTTAAGCATAGAGAATTTTGATTGACAAAAAAGAAAAAAAGTTATGGGTTTGGGAAGTTAGGCGTCAAATTTTTAAAAGGTAAAAATTGTAGTAACTTTTGATATTTTTACTCAATCAAAAGTCTCTATGCTTAAAACACAAAGCTAAGTGAGAGGAGCATTCTCTGAAAATTTCAGTGCAATCCAATAAATTGTTATCGAGATATCTTTTCTCAAAGTCTAAAATATCCGAAAATGAGAAAAATGAGTTTAAAGTCTCTTGTATCGAAAACACTTGATTTTTCATACATTTTGAAAATCTTAAGCCTGGATAATTTAAATCCTACCATTTACTTGGTGTTTTAAAAAGTTTTGTTACAGTTTAAAATCCTCTAGCCTCTTTATGTCACTCCTTCAGCTTCCCAAATAGTTTCTTCCCGTTGCGTTCAAATCAGTTTCTCTCCTTGGCATCGTTTCTTCTCTTTTTCAGTTGCCTGTAAATCAGATTTCTTCATTCGCTGCACATCGATCTTGCATCACAAGCTTGTTTTGTTTTACCCCCAGAGTAAATGGACAGCTGTTTCATAACACCAAGTCGACTCTTTGCTCCAATATGGAAGTGGGGGAATAGCGGCAGCTACAGGACATCACACTGCTTTGCGGCCATGTTGTTTATGCTTTGGATACTTAGCCCAAGCTAGAGCATTCAAACTGCCATTTTGTTTTTCAGTTGTGCCAAGAACACACCTTTGAAGCAACTGTGTTTGACTAAGAGAAATGACCAACACGTCCACTTTCATCTTCTTCCAAAGTTAAATTTCCTAAAGAAATGACCATTAACATTTTTAAAACAATTGACACATATATGTACTGTATATTGCAACTGTTTACATGTTACACAACAAATATATACAACTTTTGTTGCAGAATAGATATAAAAGGAGTTTGCAGGAGTACAATTTAAACCATATGTTATATTAAACCAGTTTTGAAGGATAAGATATAAAACACAAAGGGCAAATTCTTACCTTCCTCACACATGTGTTGAATATTTGAGACAGCATAATTGGATTGGCAGCCAAACTGCTCAGCCTGTATTCGTGGATATTTTCTTCGGTGTAATTATCACTATTGTCATTTCTGATTTCACATCGTAATTTTCTTGAAGTTCCAATAACATTACTTTGGTTTGAGCCATCAACATTGTCTGTTTGGCGATTCACACGTGGGATCATCATTACTCATATTTTGATCTCGTGTTGAGTCACGATCTTGGTGTCTTTGCTTACCAGAAAACCTCTTTCCCTTCCTTTTTCGCTTGTATTAAGAAGATCTACTCTTCGTACCGGTCATTGTTATAATTTGAAGAAAAGAGATACATTTCTTGGCCTTCAATTCGCATTGTTTTTTGCTTCAACATGCATCGACGTACACAATTCATTGCATCAACAAATATCAGACTCAAATTCAAACAGGAGCCCGCGATGTAATAGCAACGTAGGGACGTCATGTACCACAATATATAGTGTACGTGCTATACACATGCTAATTTGGGCAGTTTCAGCCGAACAATGGGCAAAAAACCGTCAAAAAACAAAAAAATGCTGTTACCGTTGCCATAGTAACGGAATCAGCATATTCAAACAATAATAATAAAAGCCTTTAAAATACATGAAGATGTTGGAATTTCAAAAAACTCTTTTTCTATATGTTAGTTAGGTATCTGAAGTACCTGAAAATGCAAAAAAATATTTTTTCATTTTTTCGCAAAATTTCAGGTGTACTCCCCCCTTCAGTATTGTGTCCACAGGCTTGCAAGATTTTGCATTTTTGAGCAGGCACATTTGCTTAAAAGAACACGGGGTGAACAGTGGATAACATCACAGGGATTCTACCGCCTTTGGAGCCTCTGACATACGATAGCCAGTGGTGTTCCCTGGCAAAATTGTTGGCCCCCCCTGAGAAAATCTGGGCTTAAGATAATTATCCATGGCTGAAAACGCAGGAAATAGCATTTCCGAGGTTCAAATTTTAAAATTTTCTTGGGGGAGCATGCCCCCGAACCCCCCAAGGTTACAGGTCATTCATATACTGTACCCCAGTGGCGTAACTACCATGGGCTCAGACCGGGTGAACCCGGGGGCCCCCAACCCAAATGGGGGCCCTCAGGCTTAGGCGATAGGGCAAAAACATTGGCCAGGGCCTCTGATATGTTACAATGTCGTTTTATGACCATCAGAATTCTGTAAAATCTCTTCCCAAAGTCCAGGAAATGGCATTTCAGAGAGTCTAGATTCAAAAATTTTCTGGATGACCATGCCCTGGACCCCCTAGAAAACTCGTGCATATACGGCGCTCGACTCGTGCCTTTGGCACTTCTACTAGGGGGGCCTTCGAAAATTTTGAACCGGGGGCCCCTTGATATAACGTTACGCCACTGCTGTACCCTCCCCCATTTTGGAGTACTGTACTCTACTCTATCCCTGCATGTTTTAGGTTTTGGTGCAGTTATACATTCTTTGTAAGTAAACTTGCACGCTTTAGTGTGGGGAACATTAAGACATAACCATATAAAATAAAGCACAGTGAAAATTCTTTGGCCCCTCTTGGGATTCAGTTCTCGGCCTCCTCTGACTGAAAACCCCTGCTACGTCTCCGATGATAGCTATATGAAAGCCTAAAGTTGCTGTAAGCCGTTATTATGAGAGGCAAAAAAAAATATCCTGCGGCCAAATATATTGGGAAAAAAATATCTTGCGCTGCACTTTTACAGGAAAAAAATATCTGTCTCGTTCGCCTGGGCGGAAAAAAAATTCTTGCACAGACTGAATCTTCCACCCACCCCCACCCACCCCTCAAAAATCAAATGGTCCGCCCCTAAATTTAAACCGCTTCGGCCTTCAATGTAAACAATGACGTCACCGGTGGATTTTTCCACCGGTGATATTTGGCGCACTGCAAGTGACAAAAGTCCTTTCCACAGAGGAAGTCAAGCGCGCCATAGAGGGTCTGGAAAGGACTTTGGAAAGTCTAGGCGTTACCCTATACCGCCGGTTATAATCTACTAAATCCTCTCTCGAAACGTCAAAGTTCTGTTTATATTTTGCAGGTAGTTGTCTTGTATACAGCTCATCCATTTATGGTTGTCCTTTCAAAGTCAAGATTCAAAGAAAGAATTCGTCAGTGGGGTGAAGGGGGCATCAAGGAAAAGGCACCTATTCATCTATACTAGACAGGGACCGTAGAGCTATTGCATAGCTGGAGGTAAATTTGCCGGAAAGCCAGCCTCGTACCCAGGCGCAAATAACGTACTAAAAATAGCAACACTACCAATCTCCTACCTAGAGCACTGCCTGTGCGCGGGCTAGGATGGCATTGGCTCTAGGGAAATTGAATTTTTCCTGTGCTGTGATTGGTTTAACGTTTATCAATCGTGCATGCCGACAAAGAACCGGAACCCCTAAATTTAGGGGTTCGTTCCGGTTGTCAATTTCCCCAGAGCCAATGCCATCCTATCCCGCGCACAGGCATTGCTCTGGGTACGAGATTGCAACACTACAGTGTTTCTATGCACTCGCTCATCTTAGCCATCTATATAAAAACACTGTAGTGTTGCTATTTTTAGTACGTTATTTGCGCCTGGGTACGAGGCTGCCGGAAAGCTATCAACTCTCTTCACGTGGGGAGGGGGGAGGAGGCATGTATACGTGCCTGTCCTAAAGCAACTTTTGCTTTTCTACTTAATATAGCTATGCCTGTTTGTCATATTGTAGAATGGCGCAAAATCTTACTGCATGACGCGTCACTGCTATTAGAAAGTCTAAAATGAATTCAGAATTTGGAAGGGCAAATTTCGATGTAGGTTTATTTGCATGCTTCACGTACTAAGCTAATGTCCAATTTTAGGCTTCAAATAAGCAGTACAAAGGTTTTAGATTCTTTAAACTGGACAACCTTTTTTGAATTGGCTGCATATATGCCTTAATAACTTCATTGTGCATTAATTACTCGATGCACGAACGTATTTTTTTCATAATCATAAAGACTATAGCCGGCTTTAGCTGTAAGATGACACGTTTTTCATCTAATATATGTATGTATTAACAGAAAGCATGCGCAGATAGTCTGATGAATTGGCGCTGTCTGATTAGAGAGAAAGTTGTAATAACATGGCATGCTTGGAAAGGATACCAAAAGTAAGACCTTGATTGATGTCCAATACCGAAGATTCGAGTCAAATAGAAAAATCGAAATTCAGGTTGTTCAAATCGATCCATTCACAAAATAGTATAAGAATCACTGAAATTTGTAATTTATCAGTCAAACAGACACCATTTAATGGTCAAATGGTGACCAATAATAGCTATAATAAGTTCTTTATCGCCATGTATGTTTGCATGGCGATAAAACATGCATATAATAGTTTTGTTTGTGGAAACACCACGTAAATTTATTACTGCAAAGCTTTCGATCCGTTAGCCCAGAGGCCCCGGATCTTCATCAGTGCTAATAATATGTGACTTACTGACTTGTTTAATTCACACGCCCTTTTTATATACAAAAGTGTCGTGACACGATATGTGATTCGAAATTAAAGTGACAAATACTTGCGTTAATAAGAAATAAAACATCGTATTGACGAAGCCGAAGGAATATATGTGGCAAGTTTTATTGAATATTCTCAACTTTGAGACTTTCAATTTTCGGTATAATATATAATTTATAGATCCTCGATCCGTTCAGGGGATTTGACAAAATATCACCCTCAGTGATGATATTTCCCTCGGGGTTACCATCACTTCGAGTAATACTGTTTCGCCGATTATCCCCCTCGCTCCAGGTCTATAAATGATAAACTATCTATCAGTCTGCAGATACATTTCTACTATTGGGGGGGTGGGGGGGTGGGGGAGAATCGGAGACTATATACCTCCCAGCGAATTAAGTTATGAATTATATAATTAGAATTAGATGCATGCATAAACCCCTCGCCTTACTAGCAAAACCACTATATTTTCCAAACATGAAGTATTTGAAGTGGGTGTCATGGTGTAAAAACGTAATTGTTTTTATATATTTTCCTAAATTGAAAAGAACGGCCTGAAATTATCACTTTTATTTACAAAATTATCAATTTCCCAAATATATACGTTATAGGTATAAGTTATAATATGTGTATATATGTAACAACTAGCGCATGACTCGGAAAACTATTTATTGTTTTTCGTTCTTTCATGTTGAGAAAGAGAATATACATATTGGCATATGGCCACTTGAGATTTGAGAACTGATTATCGATCCAAGTCCAAGTACCTGATTGAGAATTACTCTATAACTGTAGTGTACAGTCACCAGTATAAGTGTCATTGATTGCATGCATGCATTTTTTTGTAAGTTTTAGCCTGATGCATAATCACATATAGGCTATATCAAATATATATCTTCAGTAACAGTGAAGATTTCGCACACCAAGTAGCACGCCCAACAGACGAATAACCCAATATTCAGCGATATATATATATATATATATATATATATATATATATATATATATATATATATATATATATATATATATATATATATATATATATATATATATATATATATATATATATATATATATATATATATATATTTACTACTTAAAATATATATTTACTATTTAAAATATTCATTCACAATTCATAAACCTTGGGGCAAATCATGTCAGCCATAATATGTCACGTGGAGTGACATTATATCTGATGAAATATAAATCAGGTATATACTTTACATATATATATATATATATATATATATATATATATATATATATATATATATATATATATATGTAGTAGTTTTTGAGTTGTTTTCAGACGAGTGTATACCAAACCGGGCAAGCAGAAAATTCTACTTGATCAGCCGCGGTATATATATATATAATATCAGAATATCAGGCACCTTATCAGGTAAAACATCGTCAGACTTTTAATATGAATACCGTCTTTTTTCCTTTCAGATACATCTATAAGTCGATGAATTTCCCTGAATACAACCCCCTTCAATAAAAAAAATTACAAAAGATTATAATTATTGGTGCACGTTTTAGCTTTCTTGGTGCTGCCAATGTTTTGGTAATTGCATGGTCACACAACCCGAACTGATTTGGCCTTTTTTGCATGTAAAGATCAGCCATTTTGGTATAGGTGACTATAAAAACATATTTTCAGATTGAATCAATCCCACCGCAAGAATACATGCAGAAATTTCGAGAAGCAGGAAGAAAATATTTGCACTTTTCGAACAACAAGAAGGTTATTCCTGGCGAGACGTTTTGCATTAAATGTAACGATTGTATGTAAATAACACTGTCAATATCAGTATCACTACTTTATATTAATAAGTAAATAAAAAATAGCGGTCTTTTAAATTTGAATAGATCAATATATGTCATATGATCATCAAATATATCAAGAATACATTTGTAGTCAGAGGTTTTAAGCTACGTTTACACGCTGCGATTAATCGTGTGTAGCCTATACGATTCGTTTTCTGGCGTATGTCATCGTGTAAACTGTACACGTATGCTGGCTACATTTGAAATTTCTTTTTAACGAAACGGCAATGAATTATGGCGCCATGCAGACTTTAATCATAGAAACATTGATAGTGTAAGCGAGCCTTTAAAGTTCAGAAAATATCTCTATTTTCGGCAAATTGTCCGTTCGGCAAAAAGTCTTTTCGGCGAAAAGTCCGTTCGTCTAAATTTCCGTTCGGCAAATTAAAATGTCTGTTCGGCAAAATGTCTTTCGGCAAAATATATTGAGTACAGGCTTTCTGCATGAGTATAGGCTTGATATACATATCAAGCCTACTCAGAAATCAAGCCTATATACTCAGAAATGTTCTGAGCCCTATATACGGAATTGAACCACGTAACTTTCTGATAATCGGACAGACGCTCTAACCATTGAGCTATGAGGCCACATGAGAGATATATATATATAGAGAGAGAAAGAGAGAGAGAGAGAAGCATGTTTACTCATGGATAAAAAGGTGGGAACCTGGATCCTGAGAAACTGACTTGCCTTAGCAACAAGATTGCGGAACATTTTGAAATTTTCACGCGTACTGTAAGGAAGAATTTTAAGGAATCATATTTAGTTATCTTCATGCCATTTGAGTCTATTTTGAGATTGTTTTGTTTCAGCAATTTTACAACCAATATAATTGAGGAACATTTGAAAAAGGCAAATTCAGGATCCGAGGAACATTGAACACTTTTTCCAGGTCTGTAAATATAAAACGATTTAATATATAGGCTAGGCAAGCGTGCTCAAGAAATGTAAATATAGGCAAGAATGCTCAAGAAAGATAAATTATATAATGGAAATTTTATTGACGCATGCATGGTTGTGCATATTATTTAAAAGATTAGTAGCTATATTTGCTTTTGGACCTCACCTTTTAACATTCATGCAATATATTTAATACATATATATATGTTAGCTATTATAATATAATAGAATAAAATAAAGTCTTTGTCTGAGTCTAATTGCTTTAGTTTCGGCGTCTTGTTAGTTCCCCTCTTCCCCTATCCCAACCTCGGAAGTAAAAAAGTCTTTCATGTCTGGGTTAGTTTTTGCCATACTAGAGAGGTAATTCAGATTTTACTACCACTACCTCTCCCTGGCTTAGTATATACCCTTCTGATTGGTTAATCGGATATTATCAAACGCGTTTGATTGGTCAATGGTCCAATAATGGTAGCGGTAGGGGAAGTCAGATCTCAACCTCTCAATATTGCTCTGGCGGAGTGCTGAGTTAACTTCCCCTACTCATGAGCGTATAAAAATAATATTGCAAGGGTGGACGTTGTTATAACATTGAGGTTGGAGTTCGAAGAAAGGTTGCAGTGTACTGTCAGTCGAAAAATGAGAGCTGATGTTATTTTCCTTCTGGCTTTTACAGCCATGATGGTGTTGACTTGTAAGTCAAATGGTTTTTAAGTTGTTTATACTTCGGTCTTCACATGCATTGTAGATTTTTGGAAAGGTCCGCACAAAATCACAAATACAGTGCGCCGGCCCGTGAACAAGAAAAATATACCGTATATATAAAGATCGTTAGGTGTGGGACTAAAATTGACTTTATCGTCAATAATTCTGTAACGCTCCTTCCTCTTATGCTAGGGTGCATGTTAAACCATGCAACTCAACAAATAGACGCTTAGCTTTGTATAGTAGGCTAAACCCTTTTCACTATGATCATTAATTTTCAATTACGTTATGCAATTAGAATAATTTCATTATTCCTTGCCTTGCAGGTGCAGAAGAAGGCAAATATGACGAAGAAGGCAAATATAAATATATACTCTTGAGTCTTGTTATAACGTATACCAGTTATATATACCCAATTGCTGCACCCTTTCATATTCCAGTCTGTCTAGGGCTGGCAATTTAATTCGTGATCTCACCAGCATGAGTGTATAATCATTTGGTTAATTATAGGCTAGACAAAAACTCGTATATCATGAGTGCATCCATTCTCCCCCGTATACTGGTTCTAAACGAAGTACAACCTGACCATGTACCAATATCAGCATAGCAGAAAATGTAGCTATACACATACAAAATTCAGCTTCAAAATTCCGAATATTGCCAATTCAAATTTGACATGAAATATCTTCACAACAGATGAAACGGAGATGTTAGACAGCGACGCCGATTGGCCGGAGCGAGAAAGTGAGGAAAATCATAAATTATTAATTGAATATGACATATTATTAGGGATTTACTCTAAATTTAAGTGCTTACGTCACGCAATTTCAATTCATCTAAACATTACGTATGTACGCAATGCAATGTGGGATACATGTGGGAAAATATTTATTGTCTGACAATGACGTGACGTAAGAAGTTCTAAGGTCAATTGAATGTACAGGTGTTATTTAATAATGCAATGGAAGTAAACTGTTTCTGTAAGTTTTCATTAATTCTGTTTTAAAAAGAAAAATACGTGATTTGGAAGAAAGGACCACGAGGACCACGAGGGCCACGAGGACCACGAGGAGCTGTGGGACGACGGGGGATGAAAGGAAACAAAGGTATATATATCCCCCGTATATATGATGGCGGTGTGATTGATTTGCATTTCACCTAACGCTGTCAATTGATGAGTAGAATTTTTTTACCCATCACATTGGAGCGCAATGAATACCCATCAAAGGAGGACATTTTTTAAACTACCAAATTATTTAGATAGATTGTCCTGTGTTTTATCTATGCGGAGTATATCATATGATATATTTACTTTTTATCACAAACTACGCTTTTTGTTAAAATTATGTTTAGTAAAAACCTTTGAAATACAACATTCATTAATTCCCTTTGATATACAACATTCATATAGATTAGAATTTAGAAACCTGAGCAACGAGCATATGCATGTTAGTAGAAATATATTATCAAATTAAATCATGAAAATCAAATCAATCTACATAAATTTATTACATTGTTGCAAACATACATGAATTCAGACAATTTTGGGAAACATTTCATTTTGTAATAACCATAGGGCTAAAATATCTAAAATAATAAATATCTAAAACAATGAAGCAATAAAAGCAATGAATTTGAAGAAGAAACAAATCAATTTTATTCCTTTTGCTAGGATATCAACGCAACAGCTGTCATGCACAACGCACAATGAACTGAAATTTTAAACCAAAATACAGCTTCTAAAACTGAAGAGAATAATTAATTTTTCACTGTTGATAGAAAATTCGTTACTAAATATGTTTAATACTTTTAATATGTGAGTTACGGTCACAAAATTGCTAGGGTTAGGGATAGGGTTGAAGGGTTCTAATTGACGCCAAAAACTAAAAAAAGATAATGGTGTCTAAATAAAAGTTGTCTGTTACATGTTAGGTTACTCCTATACGAATATAGTTTTCTTTGTTTTTGTCAAATACTTTTCCATAACCCGGCGTAACCGCCTTGTGACCGTATATGTGTAATTAAACATAACAATATTTATTATATAGTAGAGAGTGGTGAGATACTGAGAAATACATGTACACAGTGACATATTTTCCATACTTTCACTAGTGAAGATATCGATCACGTGACTTTTAGTATTTATACAATTTTTTGCTTGGGACTATATAATAAACAGAACATTACACGTTGGCTTGAAGATATGACTTTTATCTTCTCGTGTTAAAAACAATATCTTACTCACTCGCTGCGCTCGTTCGTAAAATATTGTTTTCACCACTCGAAGATAAAAAGTCATATCTTCAAGCCAACGTGTAATATCCTCTATATCTAATAGGTGAGGCAGGATTGCCGGGAGTGGATGGTAGGAAAGGGGACAAGGGATCAGCTGGATATAAGGGAGATCAAGGACCAGTTGGACGTCCAGGTGCACCAGGTGTGAAAGGCGACGCTGGTGCATATGTTATAGGACCGAAAGGAGATTCTGGTGATAGAGGGTTGTAGGGAAAACCTGGCGAAAAAGGAGAGATGGGAGAAATGGGACAACCAGGTATATATACTTTACAATTTATTTTTTTATGGAGGACGTCTTATCATCGACTCGCAAGCCAGGCTCTTTACCTTCAATTCGTAGTTAACAAAAACAATTTTCATACCGCAGTAAGCCAATTCCTTATTCTCGTGTAAATAGTCACAAAATTTTCTCAAGCAAGATTGGTAGTTCAATTAGAAAACCCATAAATTGAACTGAAAATTTGTGAACCAGCCTTTGCAATTATTGCCACTGACATTTTACCTGAGCAATATTTCCAATATGGTCTACTTATTGATTGCTGGCATGCATTTTTTTCCAATAACTTGTCACATCTTAGGTATTTTTCAAACTTATCATTTTTATTATCAGGTGAAATGGGAATGCAAGGTCCGCCAGGAAAAGACGGTAGAAATGGAACACATGGGCGTGATGGACGGCCAGGTCCAGAAGGACCACAAGGGCCAGATGGTCCCATGGGACCACAAGGTCCACCAGGAAAGAAAGGACAAAACGGAACACAAGGACCACCAGGACTGCCAGGATTAGATGGTTTGCCTGGAGGCGATGGTCTACAAGGACGTCCTGGAAAAGATGGAAGAAATGGAACTCGTGGACCTCAGGGAAGGCCTGGTTCAGAAGGACCACAAGGACCCGAAGGACCAAATGGGCCACCTGGAAAAGACGGGAAAAATGGGGCACAAGGGCCACCTGGACCTCCTGGCCAAAGTAAGCATGGAGAGTACACGCGAAAATATTAAAAGACCACTAACCCCAAATATGATTTTTAACATCAGTACGATTTCAGTCATTCTGTGAAAAAACGAAAATCATCTTCATCGACTTTTACTGTACAAGTTTCTGGAAACGTGTTAGATAAGTTCATACATGTTTAGTTTGCATTGTTTACTCTGCTGCAATTAATCCGAAATACTTCACATCCAGCACTTTAATTTGACAGTACCAATGTACTGTAGTACATACGAAATGTTATATGTGCGATGGATCTCAAAACTTGGGCTCCAATTCAGGCAGAAGGATAAGCCGCATTCGTTGATGTTTGCTCTTTCAATTATTTGTGAAAGATATAGGTCCCTATAGTTTCAACTTTTGATAGATGAGCCTTCGATAGCAAATTAGTGACGTTAGGATATAGGAGCTATTAGTGAAATGCCTTCGGTCGGAATGTTGAAATATTTATGTATAAATATCTTTTCCGGCCGTTCAGACTTAAATTACAACATGCGAATGTCTTATTATAATATATGTTCTCATATATTACCTCCCCTATTTATTTATCCACCTAACATAGTCAGGTTATAATTTAACTACTGCAGGAAATCCTGGTCAAATTAACTAGACTATATAGGTTAAAATAAGCAGGAAAATTAACAGGAATATTACGTTAATCCAAATAGTGTTATTAATTTCTGTATACGTTTTTATCCATCATCCCACTATCATCAGTAGTGCAGTGACCAGGTCATAGTAACTTTTCCTTTTCCATGCATCATCAGTGGTTCTTCAGAAAAATAATTTAATATTCTGTTGACATTTAGTAATTAATGGAGTAAATTAGAGACCAGATCGGAACGTATCACACACACATATTCAAACACAATTCGTCTTCAAGTAACATAAATAAATTCTAGCTGCAATTCCCTAGCTCGATAATTGATAATATCAACCAATTAGTATAATATAAGTTTAATCAAAGACCTTTGAGGCCAACTCACGAATGGATGATCGAAGGCCGAAACGGTACCGTATATATATATATATATATATATATATATATATATATATATATATATATATATATATATATATATATATATATATATATAGCTTAAGATTTTGGTTTACGAGACACAAACAGTGCTCAATACCATATAGATAGAGCGTAATATAGTTTTTCGTTTTACCTCAAAAAACCACAACAGTCTGTTTCATCCGTATAGGAATCATCAGGTGGTGAATAATTTCGAAATTGTAGGTTGCTTTTATGCTATCGAAAGAATGTGCGGAATGCGTGTAGGCGAAACAATGCTTAGGTGAAACAATGCATGCTTGGGTCATTAGGTTTTGTTAACGACCTTGTTTACTCGAAACCGGTTTTTGTGACGACATTTGCCGAAAATTTCGCTTCTTTTATTGAGTAAATTGTCTTTGTTTATGTCTTTCAAAATTCAAAATTTTTCTTCCAAACATAAATTGCAGCGTTTTGATCCCCCTGTGTACGAAATAGCGTGTTTTAGAATTGACCATTTGATGGTATAATCCTGATTGTTTTCTTTTAATTTCCAAATATGTTTCGAAAGTTCCGTTTTGTTTGAGTCTTTTTTATGACGAAAAGATGAAGTGTGGTTAGCGTAACGTTCGTTAAATGTAGTCGCTGTCATACCAATGTAATGTTTAGTGTCGTTCGTGTTGTTCGTTGTGACTGTTGCTTTGTAAATAATGTTGTTGGTCATGCATTGTTTCGGTAGTGGGCAAGTGTTTTTGTTGTCGCAGTTACAGTTGTCAGTTTCCGTATTCTGCGATTGACTGTTCCTAATTATATGTGCGTTGTGTTTGGTGATTATGGACTTAACGTTGTTCATGCAACTGTAGCTTACTTTTAAAGTGTTTCTGTTAAAAATCTTGTGTAGTTTGTGCTGTAGCGGGAAGTGTTTGTCAATTAAACTTAAGAATTCCCGTCCTATGTTCGTGTTAAGAATTCCCTTCCCGTGTTAAGAATTCCCGCCCTATGTTCGTGTTAAGAATTCTTAAGAATTCACGGTGTTACAAGTGACGGTTGAATCTTCCGTATGATGACGTTGGACTTGTTTGAATTATACGCGTGATGGCACAGCGTGCGCACGTTCAAACTTTCCCGCGAGGAATCGCTTCCGGTGGCGGCACTTCGAGAAAAGTTCACACCGCTTGTTCAGTAGTTTTGTCTTATCACCTTTCAGGATATGCAATTTTTCCTGGAGACAAAGATCACAGTTTTTTGCGCCGCTGCGATAGGAAGGTGTTTGTTTTAGTATTGTCCATTTAATGTTGAATCTGCGTTTCTCTTTCTTTAATTGCCAAATGTATTTGGATAGCTCGGTGGAATTTCGTTTGTCTGGGTTTTCGAACGAGGTTTTGTGATTCAAGCAATCGCTTGGGCTCAAAACTACGTCGCCATCAGTGAACAACAAGTCGAGATTATTAAACACGCACGGAACTCCCTTCTCTTCAGTAACGGTAAAACCTGGATCAAACAACAGGACAACCCCTTGTTCGACGTCACCATGGGGAGTTATGATGGGGCAGAAGTTTGTGAACTCGTAGGGTTATTTATACTCAACTCTCTGGCAAAAAAATATGGTAAAGAACGCGTTGGCCTTTATCGAGATGACGGACTCATTCTCTTAAGTGGGACATCCGCTCGACTTGCTGACAAAGCAAGAAAAGTTCTTCACGAACTGTTTGAAGAATTCCATTTGAAAATCACCGCAGAGATCACACACCAATCCGCCAACTTCCTTGATGTCACTTTTAACCTACGCGATGAAAGCCATCAATCCTATCATAAACCTAATAACGACCCGCTTTTCATTGACAGCCGTTCAAATCATCCTCCTGCAATCACGAAGCAACTTCCAACTTCAGTTAACATGCGGATTTCACAGCTATCGTCCAACCAAGAAGCTTTTTCAAACACCGCTCCTCTGTACGAAGCTGCCCTTCGCCGTAGCAATTACCAAGCGAACTTGAAATATTCCCCCAATAATTCCAAGACCAGGAAACAATCAAGTAACATCATTTGGTTTAATCCACCTTATAGTACGAACGTAAGAACCAACGTGGGTAGAAATTTCTTAAGTTTGGTTGACAAGCATTTCCCCCCCATCAAATCCACTACACAAAATATTTAACAGGAACTCGGTGAAGGTTAGCTACAGCTGTATGGACAATTGTAAAAGCATCATATCCAAACATAACATCGGTATCCTGTCCAGAAGTAAGACAGCTACATCACCAACAACAAACGGCAATGATAACTGTAACTGCAGAAACACCGACAATTGTCCACTCCAAAATAATTGCCAGATAGAAAGTGTCGTGTACAAAGCGGAAGTCGAGGTTGACAAGGAGACTACCAAATAATATATTGGCATGACTTCGACAACCTTCAAAAAGCGCTTTGCGAATCACAAAACCTCGTTCGAAAACCCAGACAAACGAATTGTGTAAACATTGTATAATTGTACATATATATATATATATATATATATTCACTATTAATCAACGAGTCAATGAATCAAACAATCAATCAAATAATTTATAAATAAGCATAAAAATAAATAAATAAAAATATACATATATAAATAGTTTATAGTGTCGTCTGAAAAAGAAATAAACAGATAATTACGACTAGTTGGCTCAGTGAAAATTAGGGGAATTTGTTTGTCCTTACATTTTCTAAACTACTACAAAAGTCCCCCATACATGAACAAAACCCTTAACGCGTTATGTGTAAAATCAGAATCTCAAAAAAGCAACAGGAATGCTTTGTGCATTTTATCTGATCCCTGCATGGCGATAAATTAACCAATGTACTTTACGACAGACAGACAGTTCTAAGTTACTTCGACACTATGACACGCAAAGCACCCTGATCAATTCCCATTGTTTACTCTTTACAGATATAACCGGTCCTCCTGGCCCTCCAGGTGGAGCAAAGTGCACGATTTTGAAAGGCCAAACTGAGCCATTGATTTGTGATGAAAATTATATCATGGTACGTTGTTGGGGTTCGTGTGGTGAAGAACGCATGTATGGCAAATCAAAATGTGTTTCAACGTGCAAATATCGGAAGAGAGCATTACAATACTTTTACGCTCTTTGCTGCGAAGTTGATTCAAATTAAGCGGCAATGAATGTACCTAAATTGCGAGAATATATAAATATGCAACTTATACACTAATCAATCTGAAAATTGAGTTGATAATACTAGACATGTACTACTTGTATAATGGTTTAATTAAACATCTTAGAACAATTAAAGCATTGTTTTGTGTTATAATTGTGTAGTTGTGGAAACAATCCAGTACCATAGCTGGAAAAAGCATCTTTAAATGAGTAAAATTGCAAAGTTTGATTGCGAATTGTTGTAAAATGAGGAAAATATAGCCCTGTGAAGTTTGAAAATTTTGTATATGTTTGCATCACGCGCGGGGGAAATAACCATTTTTGAGCCGAAATTGGTTATTTTCACCTCGCGTAATACAGATATATACAATTGGATTTAGTTAATTCTTCTTCCCTTAATCAAAATTAAGTATAGGTTATTTTGAGGCAACGAGGGGATATGTGATTTATTCACCGAGGCGCGCAGCGCCGAGGTGAATAAACACATATCCCCGAGGTGCCTCAAAATAACGTACTTATTTTTCATACTGCGAGGTCGCGTTAATGAGTCAGAAAAGAAATAATTCTTAATGCCATATTGCCTTCGCGATGTTGTTTTTTTCTCAATTTTTGTGCTGCAAAGACATTGCAGGTGAATATTAGAGGGATTATTAATTGCAGGTGAATATTAGAGGGGATTATTAAACGGAAATTGATTAGAGGGGAATATTGAATATATTCCCCGACAAGAACAAAGGAAACCGAGCAGGGTGGAAAATAAGTCTATATAGCTGGAATCACCATTAATAATGCTTAATATCTTTTAATGCTACTAATAAATATAAATATTTTTAACCCCTTCGAAAATTTGCCATTGCACCTTCCGAAAATTTTGCATTTTCAGCACCCCACCCTTCTTTCGATTAAAATTAGTTAAAGATCCTGTTACACGGTGCAATTTTCCATGCAACTTGTTTCGCAATGGCGTTGCGAAACAAGTTCACGAGTCATTGCACCGTTTAACATGCCTTGCAATGGTCAAAATCTTTGCGAGACAAGTTAACAGAGTAGAAGTCGGTTCTACTTTTGGCAACGATTGCACTAATTATTTTTAGCATTGCAGCGTGTAATAAGGCTTCGTGCAACTTGTCTCGCAATGTTTATAGCTTGGAGAGTTCCTATATATTGGCTCTCCTCCCCAGTACACGCTTTACTCTAAATTTGACGCCAAATAGCGCCTCTCCCTAGTCTCTTCGCATGCCTCTATCTCCTATCGTTGCGAGTTGCATGAAAATCATTGCAGCGTGTAACACCTCTTGCAATGCATTTAATATCAAAATCTTTTTTTAAACATTGCGAGACAAGTTGCACGAAAAATTGCACCATGTAACAGGGTCTTAAGTTCCCTGTCCACGCGAAGATTAAATCTTGTCCCCCCCATTGCGCGCGTGTGTACGCGTATACGTATACGGTTGTCACGAAAAAGATGATCGCGTTTAATACTGCATTATTTATTTGAATTGATATACAGCTATTTACTCGCTGGGGCACCTGTGCCCTGGCGAGTATAGGTTTCGGCTCACATTTTTCTCCGATTGATAGCCACAAAATAGAATATTAATGAGCTGCCTAAGTAGTAAAGCCCCCACTCTGGAGTACAAAGGGATGCCGCTAATGACGTCAGGTTGCTCCGAAAGTAATTAGTATGCAAAATCTATGACGTAATTTTGCTGGCCTGGGCCAACTGTGACAGGTAGCGCGACCAATTAGCGCGGGCAAGCCTGGGCCAACTTGGGCCAAATGTGGCAGGTAGCGCGACCAATTAACGCGGGCAGGCCTGGGCCAAACGTAATCAATTAGCATCACAATACAGTAACATCACTATAAATACAGCTAGTGTCCTTTCACCTGCATAGTCTGTATTCAACGCTCACGATGGAATGTTTTCACGGTAAACCAGCTGCTTGTTCTACAACTGCTCGTGGTACGTTTTGGTTTTGTGGCGAAACACCGAGCTG
>CACRXK020007916.1:0-21799 GCA_902702795.2 Paramuricea clavata
AATACTTATAGCTATAATGTTAATATATGTCTATTTCTAATATCTATCAGGTAAACATTGCGGTTCATCAGTTCAATTGGAGTACATATAGTTAAATTATATGCGGAACAATTACTAAATACATTCTATATAATCGTACTCTAAAAGTTGTTTTTTATTCCCTAGTGTACACTAATCATTATGTTTCTAATTTTATTCTATATAACATGACGTTATAGTTTGTCTTGAGACAACAAATATATTTTCATTTCCGTTTTGAATTTCTTTTTTGTACACGAATCTTTTATTTTTTTTTGGTATTCCATTCCATATTTCTGTTCCCATATATTTTATTGAAAATTTTCCATAATTTGTTCTATTGCCTTTTTTATGGATCAAATTTGTACTTCTTGTATTATGCTTATGAATTTCGCTATTCAAAGTGAAATAGTTGTCAAAAAAGGTAGGTAAATTTCCTTTTGCGTAATCGTACATAAAAAGGCTAATGCATAGTTTGTTATGTTATAGTAATGCTAGCATTGTTTGTATCTGGCAAGGATTCCAAAAAGAAATTGTTGAACGATATAATTTCGCTAACGGTCGTGTGTGTCGGACGTCGACGCGATGGGAAATGAATATTAATGTAACATTTATGGCTTATATAATTGAAATGTACGGTTTATGTTATGCACAAAATAAGGATAAAATTAAAAGAACACTTTTAGAATGGGGGGTATTTATGGATGATAGTATAATACCCCTGCTTATATATACTCATGTTTATAAATGTAGCATAGACGTATGTGATCATTATACATTATACGAAAGAAGAGAAACTTACGTATCGCAACCAGCTTTAAAATATGACTATTCATTCGACTGAACGTTGGTATGGATTGGCGGAAGTTAAAAGTAGCCTTATAAGAGAGAAATTTGATGAAGAATTAAACAGATATATAGCAAGATATTCTTATGAAATTAGCGATATTTTTAAACGACATGATATTTTTAAAGAAGGATTGTGTGATTTGATGATTGTTTTGTTAGATGACGACACTAATTTTGACAATATTGCAGGTTGTTTTAGATTGTTAACTATAGCATATTTGCTTGTGACCATATATGGCCGTATTGATTTTTCATGTGCTGAATATAAATATGTTTTTTTGAAAAAAATAACCGATATCTATAATAAAGCGTGTGACCATATTCAGAGTGTTATTGCAAAGGAATGTTTATTGAACGCCGCTTTGTTTGTGGGCGCATTATTTGCCATCTATAAAACGTTTATGTAAGAAGACAATTTTATTTCATTTCCCACAAGATGGCACAACCTCAGCACGAAGTAAGCTTAGTAGAAGTCTATGAAAAACGTAATGCTACTCACATTACGGAATTAGGTGCTTATGAAAATAGAACTAAAAAATTGTTGTGGTATGAGCGATGGAACGAAAAATGTTGTATCGCTTCAGTATTACCCACACAAGGGGGTGATAAAAATTTGTATAAAATGAAATTTTCTATGACCCATGAAGAGCTACGAAATGTCCATGATTGCATAAAGAAGTCGAAAAAAGGGGGCAATCATTACCTCGTCATATCGGAAACCGAAGATTATCAGAAGAATCTTGTTCGTTTGGTATTGAAAGATAGCAAATTTCAAGGTCTGGTATTGTGTCGACTAAATGCCGTCAAACCCTTAGATGTATGTGTCGGTACTGTTCCCGAAGGTGATGAAGATCTCATTCCAACCAGTGACCCCGTTGAAACACCGACCGCAGCCGAAGAATTGGACTGGGTCGAAGCTTGGGGGAAATGTTATATCTCCAAAAATGAAAATTGGCAATATGTTGCCAAAAAAATCAACGAGTTTTTAATCGATGTTCAACACGAGATGGATGTTGATGATGAATCGACTATTCCCGCAACCCCACCGTCAAGCCTGAAGGTGACAATTCGGAATGATGCATCTACCTCATCAGCACCGCCACCACCATCGAAGTCTCTTGCAAAAACCCCTGCTAAAACAGTCAACAAGGGCAATAAGCGTAAACGCATCGTGATTGAGCAGGAACCCGACGAGGTAAACTATGGTAAATGGTATTATGATATAAAACGGTTAGGTGCCAAACTTAATTTTTAAACGTACATGAGTGTTGTTGTTAGGCATGTGCTAAAGTATATGATATGTAATGATGTAACATTTGAAAATGCTTTACATGTGTACAATACTAAAGGTGAATATAATATATTGAGGGACGTTCAAGTTGGTGTGGCAATGGAAGAGACAAAAAACAGAATTATTAGTATAGCTAGATATTCGGAAATGTCCATACACGATCTTGTGGATACTATTCTTTCATGATGTTATTTTTTTTTTAGTATCGAAAAGCGGTTTCGGTTATTATAGCCGTTATGCATCGTGAAAAGCTTAGCTCTGCAAAAGAAGCTGTATTGCTATACAAGAATGAAATGAATGAAGAGTATCCACATGATTATCTAGATATAATAAAAGACGAGAATGTAGATGAGATAAATGAGATGTATGCTACGATGATTGCTAAAAATATGTTATATTAATTTTTTTAGTAATATCATGGGCAAAAAGAGACAATTACGACGAAGTACAAACAATAAAGAAGTAATTAAAAAACATCGCGTTTATTAAAACACGAAAGATTGAATGAAAAACAAAAAGAGGCATATACATTACATAATAGAAAATTAACAAAATATAAACGTTTAAGTATTAACATTTATAGACGTAACGCACAATGGAGTATTGATTTAGCAGACTTAAATAATTTGTCAAGATTTAATAATCAGTATCGTTATTTACTTGTATGTGTTGATATTTATTCACGTTATGCATTTGTTCGACCGTTGAAAACAAAAACGGCAAGAAATGTCGCCAATAAATTTGAAGATACTCTCTTAAAAGACAAAGAAATACCGTTAAAAATTCAGAGTGATGAAGGTACAGAATTTTCGCTGCTAAAAAGAGATCTATCTAAAAAATATGGTTTTACATTATTTCATACTTATAATCGAGAAACTAAAGCTGTTCACGCCGAACGATTTATTGAAACTATTAAGCAAAGTATCAACCGATCATTGACAAGTCTCGATCACGGTTACAATTATATTCAAAATTTGCCGTTAATTGTTGCACGATATAATGAATCGCGGCATAGGGGATTATATAATTTAACCCCGTTTGATGTGTATAAGAGGGGCAGGGAACCCAGTGCTTTTCAGAGGATAAAAACTCTGCTTACCAATAGTACGGTCACATTGCAACTTCTGAAAGAGGGAGATATTGTTCGCGTTGCCAGAATTAAAAATAGTGTTTTTGAAAAATCCAGTTTAAGGCGGTGGGTGAAAGAAAAATTCCGTATTAAAAGGGTCTACATAACGGATCCCGTAACGTATTCGCTTGAAGATTTGAACCGTGAGGAAATCAAGGGTATATTTTATCGTAGTGAATTACAGACAATATGAATGTACAGATTGTTAGTAATGCTCGAAATCATGTCGGCGGTACAAATTATACCAACGAATTTGTAATGCCCTTACCCACGATGTTGGATGGCGAAAATAAGGAGTTATATATATATGTGTTTTAAATTTGTCATATCCGTTGACTATTGAAAATGTTCTAAAAAAAACATGTGGTGTTATGATTAAACTTGTTTTCCCAACTACGTCCGATTCGGGTATTGAGGTTAAATTCAAAACGGATATGATGTATTTACCCTCGGGTTATTACACGCTGGAGAAACTTATAAGTACTCTAAACGCGTATGTTTCTGAATACGATGTACGTTTTACGATATTAAATAGCGGTAGAATTGGTGTAACTTACAGTATTGAAAGAGAATATTGGTATTCAGATGTTCATATAAAAAAAGCTACGTCCGACGCACCGGTACAAGTTTTTCAAACCTTTACACAAAATACGGATGAGGGTAATGAATTTGAAATGGTGTTTACAGAAACTCTAGAATATATGTTGGGTTTAAGAAAGATAATAGTACATCCCAGTGTCGAGAAAACAAAAGAAGATTTCAATGCGGGAGCATTTTTTTTCGATAATGCAATAAAACCACCACATGAATGGTATCATTTTATGAATAAAGCTAACAAAAAAGGTGATAATAATTTTGCTTGTTCTTTTATGGCTGAAGCATTGCCCGATATATCAAATGGGGTAGATAAAATGTTTATATATTGTGACCAAGTGGAAATGTCAATTGTGGGTGATACATATGCGTCATTACTTGCAATTGTACCCTTAAAAGGAGAAGACCGAGGCAGTGGTGCACTATGTGTATACACACCGCCGGATACACGACGTAGATTAATCAAAAGTAAAATTGATCAATTTAAAATCGGTATTTATGATACAACGCATACACTGATACCATTCAGTAGTGGTACTATTAACATTGAGTGTATCATAGAGTGAAATAAAAATGTTAAAAATTGAACTTGAAGTTAAGGATGATCGTCCCAAAGAACTTACACCTATTAACTATGAATATACATCTGAAGTCATTGCAAATGCCACTAATAAAGAAATGTATTATACTATGGCCGATGCTTCGGGTTTATTAGGTGGTTTTAAATTATATGTTGCTCGAAAAATGATGGTAACCAATAAACTAACGGGTACAGAAATAAAAGTAAACGGTGGTACATTTTATGATGGAAAAGATTATGGAGCCGCAATCCGTTTTGGAAAACAATGTCATTATTATACTTTAAAAAGAATTCTTTTATTTGAACGTTTTGAACAGATTTCAAATAATCGAATAATAATTCCATTATCCAACCAAACAGTTAAAACGGAAATACCGCAATTTCTACTAAATATAAAAAATGTTGCCGATTTAGATGAGAAAGTAAAATTTATCTTCGAACGTACTCCAGGGTATGAGGGTGAAAATTTCACCTTAGCAACGGGTAAACCACACAGATCAAAATTACAAATCATTTTAAATGTATTTAGTGAAGATTAAAATATATAAGATATTGAGGAAAAATTTTAAATAACTCATTTACGATGGAACAAGCGGACTATGTACAAGTACTAAAGGGTAAGGGTGTAAGATATAAAAAAACATCCTTATATATGCTACCCGGTAAAGGGGCTATGGTTGAAGAACGTGCAGCAAGTAAAATTTGTGCTCCACCTCAATTGAATCCGCAATACGCTACAAATTCAAAAATACCAAGGGTAGGGAAAATAACGCCAAGAGCACCTAAACAACAACAACAACGACAATACCCCCCCCCCCCCGAAATATTAAAATTAATTTATGGCCAATAATAAATGAAGAACGTTGTATAGAAAAAAAAGAGGTAAAAAAGGAAAGAGAAAACAAATAGGGGGTTTCGGTCCAGCAGCCGGGATCGCGTTGGGTATGGCGTTACCCATGTTATTAAATACGGGAACAAGTGTAGTTGGTAGTATATTTGGTAAAAAACCTGCTCAAAAACCAACTCAAAGTGTAAATCAACGAGGTCCTCAAACTTATCGACCCCCTGCACAACCCTCATGGATGGATGATGAAAGACCTAGACGTAGACGACATAGACCACAATAATATGATGACTATTAAAATATTGTTTTTTGTAATAAATTGTATTTGATTAAAATATTTGTAATAAAATGTGTACGCATATTCTTTTTTTAAAAACAAGTGTTTTACTAAATAGTTTCATTATTTCATTGATCATCATCAAGATGAAACGTGCTAGATCATCTCCTGAAGCGGAACCCATTGAAGAACATGATAGTGGTTTTGTGGGTCCTATGACCCTATTTGATAATTTCCACATAATGATACATTTGTGGAAACATGTAATTTAGAATTATTAGCTAATCCGTCCACAGAGACTGCAGAAATTTACACGTTTATGCATAATCGGCAGGATTATGGTGTCATCGATACAAATGATGCAAAATTATCTGCAAAATTACATTTGATTACTACAGGAACTGGTGCGGTACCAGGCAATGATTGAAATGTTTGCGTAAATATGGCACCTTTACGATATGGATGGAAAACCAAAGCAGTGTTCCTAAATAATCAATTAATTACACCGCAATCGAGTAAAGAAAATGAGCTTGAATATATTCATGATTTAATGACCACCGTCCCGTCCTGTCCGATTATAAAGATGATATTAATATTAATCTAATGATACGGGATACGGCTGGTAATATGGATACAGTAAATGATCTACACGATGGGGGTGGTAATTTACGAAATCTAGGCGCTCGAAAAAGATATGTAAAAATATCTAGAGCGCTACAATTCGAGTGTATTGATAAAATTGATTTATTGGGACGTATTAAACGTTATGTACCTACATCATTTGATATTAAATTGGTCCTAACACGTTTAGAAAAAAACAAAATGCTGTTTGGTACAGAGGCTCATTGTCAAGCCGTAGATCTTCGTCTTGGAGATTTTCAATTAAATGCCCCCATTTTAAAACCAAATGCTCAATTATCTGCGGCAATCAACGATTTGATGATTCAAAAAGGTGAAGAATGTCGATTTTATCGTATTTCTCATCGTTATGTTGCAATACCTGTCCCAGTAAATAGCCGTCATATTCAACACAAAGATATATTTAATGGAGCTCGTCCTACACGACTTATAGTTAAAGTTGTCGGACAAGATCGTTACAACGGCTCACATGAGTTATCCCCATTTTCTATGCCCTTTCCCGATATCGTTCGTTTGTCAGTTAGTATTAATGAAGCCGAAATACCGCCGGTTATTCATTCTTCAAAGGAGGCTTATATTAATTTACGTCAGCTTTTGGATCGACGCCATAGTGAAATGCCTTTTACGTATGATCAATATGTCTCTGATTACGGTATGATTGTCACCGATCTATCACCAAATCGCGATGGTTTTTCTCAAGTTTTACCCAATTCGACAAGTGGAAATGTGGGTATAAAAATTGATTTCCGAGTTGATACCCAAGCAGCGCAACAACTTATTTGTATTGGAGAGTTTAGAAATCAATTAAGTGTGGGTTATGGTACACAAGCACGTTTAAAATATGACATTTAAAGATTATATGATTATTACCCGTGTGACAATGGCTAAACAACGGTGTCGTGCTTGTCGAAGAAAAACAAAAAGAAAACAAACAGGCGGTTTATGGGATGTTTTTAATCGGCAATTAGTTGCTAAAAAAAAAGACATAAAAAACCTGCAGTAATACATTCGGGTGGTGCAAAACGTTATCCACGTCAAAAAGGCGGGTGGGCTGGTGTTAATTTTGAGAAACATGCAAACAAAAGTGCCGATAAAATGATTAATTGGGCAAAAGGTTTTTAGAACATGCATAGTATAAACGTCTATTAAAATAACAATCACTATTTCATTACGCCCAAACATTATACAAAGAAGGAGGGTTTAAAAGCGGGACCGCGTAAAAAAGCTGAATCTTTTGTTGCACGGCCCTGACCTCCAAACGCAAAGATTATTAGCGGAAAAGGTGTTAGTATTCAAACTGTTCACATTCACAGCGTAATTTCAAAATATGGCTGAGTTATGTAATGAAGATTTGACGAATACTGTAGAAACCAAGCCCGAAATAATTGAAAATGATTTACCTGAAAATGTTGAATTAACGGGGTATGATGATGATGATGATCATGATGATGACGATGATAATAATGATGGCGATAATGATGATGAATTAAACGCTATTGATAATAGTGATGTTGTTGATAATATGCGGATATATGAAAACATAGAGAGTAAAAATGAAAATATGGATTTTAATAATTTCGAAGAAGATACTGATACTGCGGGGTTAGATGAACAAACAATACAGTCATTTTTAAAGCAATTAATTCAATTACAAAATCAAACAATTATCAAGAAAAAAGAAAGCCGTCTCATCCCTAGCATATCTAATTTTATGAAATTAGATTTAGATAAAAAAAGTGAACGAATTACACCAACTATTACTAGACATTATTACACATATGTGATTTAATTGTACATGATAAACTTGATATTAAAGTGGACCACGGCAATAGAAATGTTATGGAATATATTACTAGCAAAGATTGTCCAAAGAAAGATATAAAATTTACATTTGTTGAAGATATGTGCATTTGTTGAAGATATATGCGAAGATATGCGGGCAACGACGTTATTAATTTTTTAAGAAAAACGGATAATTATCGTCAATCTCTAGGTCTAGATAAATCTGAGGAAGATGATGTACCGCCCGCTGCCGGACCCCCACCGGCAACTGCCAGACCCTCAGGGGCAAACCATAAACCGGGTACGGTGGCTTCTTCGACAGCAAAAATCGAGGAACATTTACGTAAGAATGGTGTGAAACCCATTGCGGACGGGGTTAAATTTAAAGACGGTCAAATTGGTGTTTCCTATAATGATATGATGGAGGATTTAACAAGAAATTATGTTCAAACGCAACCTAATTTAGATCCGAAAGGAAGATATAAAGTATTATTATTATTGAAACAAACAAATATGCCAATTTCCTTTATAAGGAATAAAAAGATTAAAGAGGAGTATAAAACACTTTTGGCTCAGGGGCATATGACACCCCTACGCCCCATCGCAAAACGTCGACTACCAACGCCAGATAAAACACCTATAAAACCATTAAGACGTCCAAGAGATTATCTTTATAAATAATTATGGTATCTTTAACCTGTTTCATAAGCAAATTTTTAGATACCGATGATATTGATAAGTTGGCAGGTGAAAACCCTATTATTAAACCGTATTATCTGGGCTGTTCTCCTGCTGATATACGTCCAAAGGATGTCAAAGATAAATGTTGTTGGGTATGGAATACGGATGACAATAATAAACCTGGTGTTCATTGGATCTGTATTGTTAAAGATAACAAAAATATTATATTTTTTGCCAGTTTTGGTAAGACACCTGGTTTTTTTGGACGGAAATACTGGTTAGATTACTTTCGTAGTCTACGTTGCAATTTTTCTGTTTATATGCAAATAGCGCGTCAATCATATATTAGCAAAACATGTGGCGCATGGTGTTTATTATTTTTACATAGTTTTTATCGTGGCGATAATGTAATTGATCTTTTTTCTGTCAAACAAAATGAACTTTTAGATAATGAAGAAAAAGTACAACAATTAGTCTATAAACAATATCCCAATATGATTAATGTTTATAAGCGTAAGTGTATCAAGGCCAAGGGTCAAATTTGTAAATCATACTTAGAAGCATTTCAACAATACATGTAATTTTTTAATAAAACTTTTAATAATATTTTGTAATTATACAAATTGTTTTTCTAAATCATAAATTATTGTACGTTCATCGGGTAATATACCTGTGCGAACACGTGTATTGGCTGGAGCGTGGGGGCAACCATCAAACAACACATATTGTTTCTTTCCAACATCTGCCAATACTTTGCGTAGAGTAGGTAATCGAATACCCTTATTTATAGCAATCAATTCGATATCTCGACTATCTGTATGACTATTAAAAACAAGATGATACATGCTGTTTATCCGCATATTTCGTAATTTACCATTTCCATAATTTAAATTTTGACATACAAAAAACACAGAGATATTTAAATGATGGCTGTCACGCGATGCTAGGTTGTTTAAATTATCGGTATTTTCTTTACTCGACATTGCCAAAACCATTAAATCATCCAAAATTAACAATGTACGTTCGCCAAGTAATGGTTTTATATTCTCTATAGTGGGTATACCCAGTCGTGTACAGTCGTAGAATTCACATACTTTAAGCGACGACGTTTTATAATTTCCATGAACAATTTCCTTAATTTCCTCATATATCGGTTGTTCTGCAGTGTATAAGTATAGTAATTTGTCTGGTGTAGGTATTATCAGTTTGTCAATGTCTTTAATTATTTCGACCATTAAATGTGTTTTACCCGATTGCGTAGGACCACATATCGTCATCATAAAAGGGTGGTAAAAGGGTAGCGTTACTTTATGGAAACAATCAAACTCTTTTATTTCCGTATTTTCATTCTTCTACAAGAAAAAAATAAAAACTATTTATAACCGAAAGGTGTGGTTGTAAAATCATTGTGCACGACACGTTTATCGAAGGTAAATTTAAATTTTTTCGTATTTTGTTTGACCGAAATGCTTTGACTATTTTCACGTACAAATTCACGATATGTTATCTCAATTTCTTTGGTTTTATCCCTTATACATTCATTAATGCTATCGAATGTTAGCAGTTGTTTTGTGTCTCCTTTTAATGTAAAACCCTTTACATGTACGATCTCATCCCTTTGCTTTGTTTCACTACCATCATCAGCATAACGCATATATACATTAGTACGATAAGAATAGGATTTTGGTCCTGCAGAACAAAATTGTTCTATCCATTTTTTACTCGTTTTCTTTTCAATTAATTCATCAGTCATTTGACCCATATAACCTCCTGTTTCCAAACATTTCCCGTTCACACGATCTTCGATAAAAATCACCAAATCAGTATCATAATATAAAACATTTTCGCCTAATTTATGCAAATATTTTAATAATCCTAAACGTGCATACGCGGTTACAAATGACGCTATAATCACATTACGGTTAGGTAAAGGTGTTAAACTAGCCGTCTTTCTATGTGTAGTTCTCGCTATGTTATCGCTAATAAAATCTAACGATGTTACTTCCACGGTACGATCATTTACTAAATCTAATAGATCATCCAGGGTCTCGACAAATGAAACTACTGTAACATCTTCATTTTGAGCCAATTTATCCCACAACGAGTTTAGTAAAGCTTTCATTACGGTTCTTTGTCCTGCATTATATTGCATCTTATCGCCCTCCAAAAGTACTCCTTCATGTTTTAAATAATCATCAATATACTCTTGTAACTTCGATTTTATCACTGTACCATCTTTATTTAAACAATTTTTGGGAATCCACTACTTTCTTGCTTAAGTTTTATAAAGGTATTAACATATTGATCAAATATTTTTTCACGTTTTTCATAATGATAAATTTCATAGACCACAAGAATTTGATAACCTAACTCAAGCGCTTTTTGAATTTCAACACTTGTCCACGTGCCGTATAGTGCACGTTGTTCGTCGTTATTATTACATGTATCCCGTTGTTGTTTCAATACACAAGTACGACACAAAGGAAATGTTAATTTTTCCGAACGAAAAGGTAACACCGGAAATAATAGATTCATTGGCGGTAGAATCTTGCATTTAATTAGACCGAATACAGAATATAAATCAATATCTTTACATTCTTCACCACGTAAAATAGTCGGGTGTTGCGTGGGATATTCAAATTTTTTCTGCACGTGGGGATAAAGAGAACACACGTCAAAATACATAGCTGGCAAGCACGTGCTACTAATATCATAATAAAGCACTGTGGGAGATGTCCGTCCGCCAAAAAGAGCATCACGCGGCTCTAAATGTAGATACTCAAGAAAAGAGTCTAAACGTAATTGTTTTAGACGATGTGGTGTCATATTACTTTCATTATGATAATCGCATTCCCATTTCTCAACAACTGTATAACCGACTTGTTGAAAATTTCTCGTGACTCTTTGCGTACTTGCAAATAGAATAAAAAATTTCTCACATACAACATTATTGTAAGCATCACCATCGTAACATCTATCACAACCGTGGTAAAAACAACCATGAAATTGGTAAATTGTTTTTGTTTCATCACAATGCCCGTCAACATAACGACCCATAATTTGAACTTCCCCACCCACACTAAGCTTACTAGCAAGTTGCATGTTGTTTTCACTCAATTCCCTTTCGATTTCTCGTAACCAACACAACGCAATAACACTTTGATTGACATTTTTCCCACCATACCCGCATGTCGGCACCTGACTAATCTGTTCTTCTTTCAAAAAATTTTTACGATATATCTTAAGAGCCAAACCCGCCACAGTATTACACGTGTGGTCATAAAAGGGTAATACACCCGTGATCTTAAAAATCAATCGTGCAAATATAATGCACCCCTGTCGCAATATATCAACATCCAAACAACAATAATAATAAATTGCTTCACAAAAAATATACGTTTTACTCTGTTGTTGTTATACCATTCGTCAAAAACATCTCGTTCCTTGGTACCCTCAATAGGTGGTTCAAAATAATCTAATCCCACCATGGGGCCGACATAATTTAAATCAGTATACAAATAGGGATGAAAACCCTTTGCCACATCCTTAATCCCCAACGCTTCGGGAAATTTACTTAAACGCATAGAGAGAAATAAATAACTATTGATTACTTTTAAATTACGTTCTTCCAATTCAATAGACATGACCTTACTACCATTCATTACAACATTAGGAACTATTTTACGACGAATTAACAATTCTCGCATTAAAAAGATACTATCAAAACGTCCTCGGTTGTGTGCTACCCATACACTATTTTTAGGTTGTTGCATCATAAAATCAACCAAATCCTCTGCAATACTTTCGTTATTTTTTTCAAACACATACTGTCTATATCCACAACAAGGTACTGACTCGACAGAAATATCCACATATGCTTCGGTGGGGTGGGGTAAAAAATGTTCGTAGTTTTTTACAAACGGTTTCTCATCACATGCATCGCACACTTTTTGAACAACGCAATAAAAAGGAATCCTGTAGATATCGTCTTCATCTACACGCGTTTCAAAATCATAAAAATATAATGTAGGCTGTGTTACATTTTTTTGTTCTTTTACCGGTTTAATATAACAATGATGATCCTTCTTCTTTAGCTTATTACAATGCAGACAAAACATCTCATCACATTTGTGTTGCGTGTATTTTTTATTTGAAATAAGCGTTTTACGCATCACGGATTTGTAACAAACAATACAAAAAAAACACGCTGACACGGTGTTTCCATAGTCAATTTACCATTCACAAATGTTTTAAACACTCTTTGTACTAAATGGTTACGAAAACAATCAGGATTGTAAAAAATAATATCGCACATAGTACACTGTTGTACAAAACCCGGCGTTTCAATACATTTTGTCGTATTAGCATAGCATCGATGACAGGTTAAAGACGCAATACAAACATGTGTATCTTTAATTTCAAAACGTCGAAAATAACGCATGCATGAAAAACAAAATTTTCCCAAATTTAAACGTGAAAATGTATACGGCGATGTCACAAGATCATAATGTTTTTCGTTTAACCAAAGAAAAATAACATCATTTGTAATACGGTGTAGACGTTGATTGTCATGTAGTCGCGAATCGTACACGATGCTATCAGCTTGATTTTTAGAAAAAACAACTAGGTCAAGTCCGTCCGGTTTTAAATACTTTTCATAAACATATTGAAGTTGTTTAATACGAACCGGTCCAACGGGTAGACAACTTGTCGTGTACACGTTTGTAATGTCTTCGTCAGTATATAGGTCGCTTAATGTCAAATTACTATTTCTCTTTAGTTTTTGTGCATTAGTATCGTTGCGTAGATAGGATTTACCCACTAAGAGTGCTAACGCCAAACAACTGTTTTTGACGTTTGCTTTACCAATCTGAAAAACACCATGACGCACTTCGCGACCATGTTTTAACGCCACGTCATTTTTTTTACCACTACCGGATTCCGTATCATTTTTGCCTAAATACTTATACATTCTACTTTGTTTTTTTCGTTTTTTTACATGTTGTTGACGTGACGTACGAGTATTCGGAAAAATATACAAACTAACAGTCGTATTCCAGCCATTATTGATAATCTCTTGTGCGTTACTTTGCATGTGTTTTTCAAAAATATTGAAAAACATGTCCGTTGTAAAATCCGTTACATTTAATACAGCTGTTGAAAAGGGTGTACGTGGGGCATTCGAGATAAAAAATCGTGCTTTGTCGGTATTCGATCCTGCATAATACATCATTGTATTAATTAAATAATCAAAGACACTACGTAAATTTACAAGAAAATCTGGTAATGAACGCATATGTTCACTACCCACATTTACATCAAATATATATTCCGTATAACCAAATCGTTCATGCGTACGTATTTGACGGACTGAAAAAGATGTTCGCGGTAAACTAATGTTTCTATGAGATCGAACCAGTGCTGCTAATTCTACAATGTCACGATCCTCAATGTTATAATTACGTTTTTCTCTATAAAGTGATTTTGTATTTTTTACCATATCTGCTAATTTACTTAGATTTTGTTTATTATTACGATCAACAACCATCTTAGCGATTTCTTCAATATTTTTCTCACGTTTCTCCCTATCAAATTCATTAAATAATTTTCTCACCAATTCGACTGTTTTTCTATCGACGACACCCCCATCATTTCCCTTTTGTCTTTTATCGACGACTTTTCCCTCGTCCCCTGCTTGTCTTTTATTACCCTTCGATGCCATTGTATACAACAACACCTTGTGGTTTTCATGGGTTCCTCTTCTACTTCTTGCTCAGCCCCGTCCTTAAAATCCAACGCAATATTATTACTTTTGCGAATTTGAACCATATTACAATTAAATGTTACCCAGGGTGTATCTTCACCGCCCTTAAAACATTTTTGACCCATTTTGAACACACGTGTCTAACGAGCAACATCAAATTGGAAAATGAGCAAATTTGCAATTCACATCTCAGTACATATAGAAAATGAATCATCAAAAAATGACGATGACCTTTATAAAATAGGTTATGAAGTGGAGGATAATGATAAATGTATAATTTTTACACCTACTATGTTTAAAGAAGCTTTTGAATGTTTTGCCAAAGATAAAGATTACATATATACATTGGCAACATCACATGTCCCGCCACATGTAGAATCTAAAATTAGAAATATTATAGCATACATTGAAAGACATTACGACAAATATATACAAGATATACTATTTATAATATCTATCAAAAAAAATCTCAATGACCAAATAAGGTGGTTCATTTTTCTAACTTCTTTTCTAGCATATATTTATATTTACATATTTGTCGTGCACCACATAAATATTCGTATGAAAAATCTGGTTTGTCATAATCCTTATAAAAATTTAACGCTTTAATATATGGTTTCATATATTTTATTTCATTAGTTGTTTTTTTCCCTCCAAATCCAAACGCTGTCTCTGAAGACTTTGTGTCGGCGTCATAACGTAAGCCGTAACATCCCGCTAATACATGTAGTCGCATTTGTAGTAATATAATAGGTTTTTTTGCGTTTATCAACACGTTCATATATATATCAACATTCGCAAACTTCTTTTCAACGCTAGTTATACTCATACGATTTTGAAATTGCAAAATACCGGTTGTTCTTTGCCATTTTTGATCAATTATACCCCAATTTGAGCTTGTCGGTATCGTCAAATAACGGTAATAACACAAATCATCAACTTCTAAAAATTCATTTAAAACATCTACAACTTTCTTTTCATCTTTAAATGTTTCAAAGTAATACGTTTTGGTTGATGTAGCCATTCCTTTTCACTCAATAATAGCGATTAAAATATCATTTGTAAATGATGAAATCAATCTTCTATCAGTTAATGAAAGTACAATATCCTCACGATGTCGCTCTTTTAAACGACACACATGGAAAAAATAAATGAATTTTAACAAATAATCCGTTGACCTTATATGGACAAACCCAAATATTTCATCAGAACTATAATATCGCAATACATATATATCGCCCACATTAAGACATATGTCTATTAAATTTTTTATCGTAAATGAATGCATCACTTCTTCTTCACAACATAGGTGAACATAAAAGTATCAACTAACAAACATGGTGACTCATCCTCATTATCAACAACTCCATAAAATGACTTATCCCTTAAACTATCAAAATCTGCATCAAGCACAAATCGATAAATGGGTATTCCCAAACTATTAAAACCGTCGCTATGTATATCCCTATGTGCGGGATACGGATGATGTTCAACACTTTGATCTAATAAGGATAAAAAATCCTCTACATATCTATAACATTGTTTACATACTAATATATGCGCTAAATATTTTCGAACGTTAAGACCTATTAATAATTTTAAATTATATTCTACAGCTGTCACACTCTCACCGTCCTCGTTTTCAGTTGTGACCCATTCTTCAGTGTAATAATGCAAAGTTTTATCACTCGCTTCTAGAGCAACGAGCATTTCTGCCACATTCAAATATAATCCCGTTTCAAAATACGTCATCAAATTTGTAAGCCCGATATACAACGTTGTACCGGCAAAGACCTCAATCTCTGGATTGTCGAGATTGCAAGGCCCGCAACCAACATGAAAAATTTTTTCATCATCATAATAATTGGGACGTAAATTTAACGACTGGCAGCGAACCAATTGAGTTTTTGAACGTAATAACACTTCACGACAACAAAATTCCTGCGGTAATAAAACAAACATACCGTCTCGTACTGCAAGTCGCGAGATCCATTCAATTGGGATACGATACATTATTTTTTCCGAATTGTTTAATGTATTGAGATCAACATCATCACCATCATCCATTGTAGCTATAGCCATTCGAGGTCCTTTTTCCTGTTCTGGGGTATTGGGATTATCACTTTTTATTTTTTACCTGCATCTTTCAGATCATCTATGGCAATAAAATCTCGTATATCGTTAAAACCACCTTTTAACCAACAATTATCAACAGCGGAATAATCTCGAATTTGAATTTCCTTCACCCCCATATTGGGTTTATACGTGCGTAAATACCGACATGTTGAATATAACTCCCACAATACGGGATTATAAGGTTGTTTCATTAAAAGATAACTCAAAGCTTCTATGCACCTTCCAGCCATTTTTCTATCAAGAAATATCTTAAACTGATGCTTCTTTTAAAATCGTCTGTACAAAATGTGCAAATACTTTCACTTCATGTTTTGAACAATGAAAATAATCTCCTAGGTGATACTGACAACATTCTTGTCTATGGCCATATTTGGTCAGTAAATTAGCATACTTTGGACATGACAATACCTCAAGATTAATACATCGTACACCCATATTATTTAACAAATTACGTTCAATATCGCCACCCTTATAAGCAACTAAATCTGCATTACGCATAAACTCATCTGTTAAAAAATCCATCGACTCTTCCAATGTATAAAAATCATCTGTCAATCGCGTGTTAATAATTGGTAAACCATGCACTTTATTAATTTGATAACGTATTGTATAATTCCTTTCATTAAACGGTACAAACGGCATATACACCTGAAACGATGAACATTCGCCAGTTTTAACTCTGTAAACAGATATCTCTCGAAGAAATGTTTTCTTTTTGTTTGTATACGCTTCACAGTCCATAACATGTGTAATACGTTGGGTAATTTCTTTTTTATAATAATCGATCATTTGTCTTTCTTCTACAGACAATTGATTATGTTTTCTTTGAAATAAGGCCTCCATCCCGACACACAGTCAAATATAAAACTAAAACTTTTTTTCAATAACTCTTTTATTATTTCATATCGATAATTAAATGTTCAACATATAAACGTGTAATATGCAAATTTGTTTTTTTACAAATACAATAATTATTTACTAATCGACACAAACATTGAGTATTATCAAGCCAATACATATTTTTTAACATTTCTCTTATTATACTTTGAAAACCATTTATAAAATCAGGTGATATTATTACACGAAACATACGTACTAAATCCCTCCGTATTTGCTCTATATGTTCCTTGTTATAAGTAAATCCTAATACCAATATTATCCCGAATATACCGTATAATATTTTCTACACGTGACATATAAACGTTATTTATGAAATCATTTACGATCACACTTTCAATACAAGCTTGTATACCCAGACATTGTACACCCATTGTATCATACATTACATAACCCTGAGAATTTATAGTCGGTATATATTTTATCTCATAATTAATATGTATATGTGTGAAACCATCTAAAGTTCTAAATGTCAATATATATACATATCCATGATATGTTCTATGTAATTCTGTAATATATAGCCAATACAACACATTGTGATACAAACAATCGTAGGCTTGAACTGTCATTTCATGCACATGAACTCCCAAAGGTTTAAATGTACAACGTTCCAAATATTTATTTAATTGCCAACCATATTTATCATGTGGTGGTAAAGTACACCTCATCACTCACCAATAACTTTGCGTCACGAAAATATAATTTTTTACACTTAATTATTTCATCTTTTGTAAAACTACCACAATAGCAAATTTGATCCTCCAAGGTACATTCACACTTTGATATCGTCCAATCTTGTACAGTTCTCACCAAAAATCGATGATAGATTAAAATTTGCACCAATCGTACAGACACTGCTATCCCGTGATTGTCTTCAAAATCTTCAGCTAATTCCGCGTAACGATCATCCCGATAATGTTCCCCAATATAATCAATCAAAGTATCTACTACACCGCGAACAAAATCCGCCGCTTCCGCTTGACTTAAACCAATATGTTCAACATAGTCCATATAAAAACCACGACTATTAAATGTTACATAGGGTAGATAGATAGCAGTTGATAAATCACCATTAAAAGATTCCGGATAAATACGATGATGTATTTCCAATTCGGCATAAATTCCCAACAACCAATGCGCCACACCAATCACTATACGTCGATCTCCATTAGAATCCCTTGTCACAGCTATAAGATAAATATAAAAACTAGGCATTTTTTTTCATAACACCGTCTACAATTATCGCTGGCCATAAACGACCTCCCGCCAGCTGTATTACATAATCTCTTCCACACCGTAAAAAAAATTCATAAAACTTTAAATCCTTTGCAATCGTACATATAACAGATAGAGGTTCATCATCCAGATAAGTGTCACAGGGTAATCCCACTTTAATTTCTTTCAAATTTGTTGCCTCAACATTCGTCATACTATAATTAAAAAAGATCTAACGTTGTAATACAGCTCTACCCTTAGAGTCCAATTCCAAAAGAAAATGGTCATTTTTTGTTTTATAAAAATCAATTTGTCTTTCTACCAATTGTTGAGAGACCAGTACACCAGTATGTTTTAAAATAGCTCTTACGACCGATGAACTCATACAACAACCCCCACTAAAAGTTTTACGTGTGACGTCATAACATTCTTCATGAAAAACACCACATAAACTACCCAACGCACCATCAAAAAAAAAATATCATAACGCCCCTCTCTCTCCCCAGTATTAAAAAATAAAGACAAATGTCTTATTATGGGGTCACGACCCATCGACCATAATACACAATTATCATCATCATAACTTGTTAAATAATTCTGAATGTTTGAATAGATATAACCATTGTGATATATATCTATATAATTTCTTGCATAGACATTCTCCAAATTTGTAAATATACGATTACAATATCAATCCAATACGTACCTTGTCATATTCTTGAGTACATATATAATATTGTGCTAATACTTCTGTCGGAGACTTTACCTCAGTCTATAGTTAAAATAGTAATAGAACACGTGAACTCCACGCGCGATAGCGTGATACATAGTTTTCCTTTAAAACAGGAATTTTTGTTATTGTGAGACTTTGACTGCGAAACCATTGTAAAAAATGTGATACGAGAGTGATTTGAGATATTATATATCAAAAATACAACTAGTGATTTGTTGGTGATACTCAAAGCAAAATTCCCAACACCTGGCACCCCCGATGCGAAGTTGAAGCCCAGAATATGTGAGTAAAACCTTTAAATTAGAATAATATAAGCGAAGGTTTAGAGTAAACAACATGCCGCCTAAACTCGAAGTTACGGCACTCGAGACGAAGATAACGCAACTAAAACGAGCGATTGGGAAGACCGAAACTATAGTAAACAATAGAAAAGAACAAGCAATCGTTAGACATGTGGATACTATTAAAGAAACTCTGTCCGAAATAAATAAATTGAGACGGGAAATCGAAGCGACAAAAATTTCCGAGGGTGTAAACGACGACGAAATTGACGAATGGAATAGCGAAATCGAAAGCGTAATGGAAAGCGGTGACGAAGCGATTGAAAAGTTGCAAGAATGGCTTAAAACAAAGGAATTCAGGTTAGAAGAGATTCAACACGAGCAAAAAGCTGAACGGGAAAAACAAGAGCAAGAAAAACGAATCGAATTTGAGCTTAAATTACACGAGGCGAAAATTAAAATGCAAGCGGAAGCGGAAGTGTCTGTTAAACCAACATCCGGGAAGGAAGAGGACGAAGTCAGCAAATTACAAGCGAAATTGCCTAAGCTTCAAATTTCGGAATTCAACGCAAGTTACAAAGATTGGCCAAGATTTTGGAACTTGTACTCGGAAACTATTCATAAATCAAGTATACCGGCTGTGAGTAAATTTTCTTACTTAAAGGAATTATTGTGCGAGAAAGCAAGAAAGACAATCGAAGCCTTGCCCCATACCGCAGAGGGCTATAACCGAGCTACTGCCATATTGAAAGACCGATTCGGGAAGGAATGTGAAATAGTCAAATGCTTTGTCAAGGAAATTATGGAATTGCCCCATATACCGACTGCAAATGTGAAGAAAATCCATGAGTTTCATGATAAATTGGCATATTGTGTGCAGTCACTCGAAACATTGAAGAAGCTAGACGCAGTGAATGGCACTGTTTCCATGACCTTGGAAAAGCTACCTGCGATCAGGGGAGATCTTGCCCGTAACGATACTAAATGGGAAGATTGGACATACATTCAATTAACTGAAGCTTTGCAATTCTGGACCAGGAGGAATCCACTTGACAGCCCCAAGCATGATGACACGCAAAAGAAACGAGAACAGCCCCGAGGATGTTTTCACACCCAGCAGAAAGGTGGTGCTCAACCTGGAACCCGAAAGGCTTGTGTGTATTGTGACAAAGAAGAGCATCGGTCGTCGGAATACAAATCGGTCACAACTGTTGGAGAACGCAGAAAAATCCTGGCGAGAAAGAAGCTTTGTTTCAATTGCACCGGTCCATCTCATCGAGCATCAGATTGCAGAAGTACCAGCACTTGCAAGAATTGTAAAAGACGACACCATACATCAATTTGTGATGTTCCCAACGACCCACCAAAACCTGAAGCAGGACTGACAGCGAGTAAAGAAGGTGAACAGGGGATTATATATCCTATTGTGCTTATTGAGATAGACGGTGTTAAAACCCATGCACTGTTGGACACTGGGTCTGGCAGTTCATACGCCTCTGCGAAACTGATAAGTGTACTGAAGAAGAAACCAAACAATGTGAAGACAAGAAGAATCGAAACGATGCTGGGTTCTACTACAACTAAAGTTGAGACTTATACAGCTAAACTGTCTTCTGTTGATGGGAAGTTTGTGAAGGAGATTGAGTTGTCGAAAGTCCATAAATCAGAAATCATGATGGTCAAGAACCCAAATTATGAAAGTCTACTTGCAAAGTACGATCATCTCAATGGAATCAAGATAGCAGACGGCGATGATAGAGAACAAATCCCAATCCATGTCGTACTAAGTGCCGGCGAGTATGCAGCAATCAAGACGTCAACGCCTCTAAGAATCGGATCCCCTGGGCAGCCTGTGGCCGAGAAAACACAACTGGGATGGACAATTATGTCGCCAGGCCAAGAGGATCAAGAGAGTCGAGTGTTTGTGACACAATCAACATTAATAGATTACGAACAGCTCTGTGCTTTAGACGTGCTAGGACTAGCAGATTCACATGAGAATGATCAGCAGGAGGTGTATGAAGAGTTTAAAGAGCAGCTGGAAAGAGACGATGCTGGGTGGTACGAAACAAAATTGCCATGGAAG
>CACRXK020007917.1:0-21796 GCA_902702795.2 Paramuricea clavata
TTGCTGTCGAAACTCGATCTAAAGGAATTCCATTTATTTCAAAAGAAGGATTGTCAGAAAGAGTACTTAAACGTTGTCTCGACCCAATTAACATGTACTCAGTTTTAGTCATATTTAAAGTAAGTTTATTTGATATTAACCATTCATTAATGTTTTCCAAGTCTTCGTTAAGATGAAATTGAATAGTGTTTGTATCGCTACCAGAATATGTAAGATTAGTGTCATCTGCATACATTCTGGGATGAGAATTAGATAAACAATTTGGTAAATCATTAATAAATACCAGAAACAGGAGCGGTCCTAGGATCGTTCCTTGAGGAATTCCACACTTAAGACTACATTTTTTTGAAAGTGACCCGTTAACAAAACATTTCTGCCTACGGTCTTCCAAATATGACTTAAACCATTTGTAGGCAACTCCGTGAATTCCATAGTTTCTGAGTTTAGACAACAAGATCTCATGGTTGACCGTATCGAAAGCCTTTTTCAGGTCTAGAAATACCACGGCATTAATATTGCCGCGGTCAATATTGTAAGACCAACTATCAGTGGCCTCAAGTAAAGCCGTAGCCGTTGAATGTAAAGAACGAAACCCCGACTGGTGTTCGGATAGCAAATCATGTTCTAACATGTATGCATAAAGTTGATTATAGATTATTCGTTCAAAGGCCTTAGCCATTACTGAAATCACAGAAATTGGACGGTAGTTATTCATTTCATTCCGTGTACCTTGTTTAAAGATTGGAGTAACTTTGGCACATTTCCAATCTTCAGGAAATGTACCCAATAATAATGAAAGATTAAAAATATTGGTTATGGAACTAGAAATAAGATCAGCACATTCTCGAACAAGTCTGGCTGAGATCTGATCAAGACCGGTTGCTTTTGATTTGCATAGTTTGCTTAACACTGAAAATACTTGATCATTGTTAGTTTGCGTGAATTGAAACCTTTTGTCAGTGTTAATGAGATAATCAGTGTAACTCGTATGATTACTGCTTACTGGAATTTCACTAGCAAGTTTAGGTCCTATTGTCGAAAAATGCTCATTAAATGCATTAGATAAATCTGATGGGTTAGATATAGAATTACCATTCAAATTTAATTCCCTGACAGATGTTCTTTTTGATTTACGCGAGGTCAGGTCATTGACAATCTGCCATGTCTTTCGAGAATTGCCACTGTGCTGCATAAATGCATTTTTATAATAAGACTCTTTAGCGAGTTTAATTTCCTTATTTACAATATTTCGTAATCTTCTAAAATTGTCCCAATCACCAGGGACAGTAGAGTGTATAGCTTTTATTTTGGCTATGTCACGATCATGCATACGTTTTTTTAAATCAGATGTTATCCATGGAGAGTTCTTCAATCGAATACGCTTAGTACGTATTGGAGCATGTTTATCTGCTATAGTTAAAAATTTACTTTTCCATTCAGCCCACATTAGATTAGGGTCTTGAGTGTTAGATAAATTGTAACTCCAGTCTTGAGATGAAATATCACTACGGAAGTTTTCTCGATTAAACTTCTTAAAATTTCTATAGGTAATGTAGTTATTTCCTTTACTAGATACAGTATTTAAAGATAATTTGCGGTAGACATAGATTAGGCTATGGTCACTTATACCGCAATGCGAGACTCCTGAACAAATTACCCTGTCTGGATAGTTAGTGTAAATTAGATCGATCAAGGTGGAAGTTGTTTTGGTAATACGGGTATGCTCATTGATTAACTGCTGAAGACCATATGTATCGGTAATGCTCGACAGCAGATGGGTATTGTTGTCATACTGAGTACTATCGTTAGCTAAATTACAGTTAAAATCACCCATTAAATAAAACTCGATATTTTCTGCATCAAGTCGTCCGATAAGGGACTCAAAAGAAGTAAATAACTCAACAGGAGAATTGGGTGGTCTATACCAGTTGACAACAACAAATGGTTTGGATTGAGGTTTTCGAATTTCAACACATAAATTTTCCAAATTTTTAAACTTTAAATCCTCACGTATTGAAAAATTAATAGTGGTTCTAATATAGAAACAAACACCTCCACCATGTCGGTCTCTATTTCGGCGAAGTATTTCATACCCAGGGATATGTATTTCGCAATCATTAATCGAATTATCAAGTTTAGTTTCGTTGATTGAGAAGATATCTACTGGATAATTGACAAGCAGAATTCTCAGTTCATCTATATGTTTTATCAAACTAGCTATATTTAAAGAAGCTAGTTTGAAACCACGCTTTGCGGGAAAGGGTGGTATCGATTTCGTATTCAAATTGTTGCTATCGGCTATAGTTGTTTCAAAATTGAGATTTGATAAATTATTCGAGGAACTCTCATTAGGCACGGCATTCAAGGAAAATACATTTCAATCCCCCGGTTTAGTTACTATAGTATCTACAAAGTTTTTAAAAAATTTACAATTACCTTCATGATTTAAATGAAGTCCTCCTCTGTTCAAATCAGCGAAGCTAATGTTATTATGTTGAATAAGTGTCCAGCCGTTACTTTGGCAGTGTTTTCTGAGTTGTTTGTTGACGGTTTTAACTTGATCATTCATGTCCCGTCTTGCAACAAGTTCGGAAATGATAACTTTAGTTTCAGAAGTCTTTTCTATTTCACTTGCAAGACTAGCAACCCTCTCGGCAACCTCGGTTGGACTGGAATTTTTCAGATCGTTAGTTCCACAATGGAGAACAATTCGATTTGGTGAACGGTTTATCGTTGGCTTGATATAATGTCTCATATCTTCAGATGTAGCACCCGGAAATGATTTTACTACGACCCGGTTGCCGACCTCTTTGCCAAGCTTTGGTCCTTGAATATTCTTGATCATGGAGTCGCCTATCAGCACTGTCGTATGACGCTTTAGTTGTCGATCCTCCTATATCCCTATTCACCCTCCCCCGTAGAATACATGCAATCTCGTTTTGAGCGTAGGCCCGTAGACCCTAGGCCAGGATCCAATAAGTGGGATTTAATTGCACTGATGAAAATCTGGTCTCAAGGATGAAAAACATGTCTTTCAATTATAGATAGTTATGATGAAATTATGGATTTTATATTTCCTCCCAATTTATCTTTTTTTAATGATGAATTTCCAGTTGATGCCTGGGACATGTTTCTTTCACAGTTAAAGGTCCTTCACTGGTGCAGTCCGGCTTCGTCGGTTGGAACAGATGGTTGGAAAAGATGGTGGAAACGAATGGAAAAGTTGGTCCAAATCCAAGATTGGTATCCATAGAATATACTTAAGCGATGGATGGAACGCACAATTTAAGAAGCGCCAAACATATCTTGCAATAGCCTGATAATACACAGGGGCGTCAGAAGGGGAGCCCCGCGCCCCCACTTTTTAGTTTGGGGGGCCTAAATGTCTTTGCCCCCCCCCCCCCTCCCACTTTTTATTGATATTATTTCAGTTACGCGTGTAGACAAAACAATTTGAGATATTTTATGACATTCTGGTACCTTTAGAACTCTGTAAATCTCCTTCTAAAGTGCAGGAAATGGCATTTCAGAGTCTCTATAGTTTCAAATTTTTTCAGGGGGCCAAGCCCCCAAATCCCCCTAGAATGTCACTAAGTGTGCGCTAGGGCAAACTCTGCGTTAGGGCGAAGTGTGCCCGCCCACTTTTAGAGCCGCTCCGACGCCCCTGATGATTCATTAAAGATTCAATCAGAGGTTTTCCTAGGAATTTATATAAATATCCCTTAATTTTAATGCCCGGGACAAACTGGGAAACATTGTTACGCGAAGATATTTGTCATATTCATTTGTCTTACTAATGTTTCGGTATTTAGCATATTGTCTTACCAGCGTCGGCAAACGGAGAAAGAGTGTTTCATCTGTTTCTAAGTTGGTAGGAAATATTTTTGTTTTCCAGGAAGCAAATTTTGTTTCTGCAATAAAAGCCAATGTTTCCAAATGTGGGAGATAGGGAAACATTTGAGCAAACATTGAAAATCACGAATATTTCCGCGACAATGTTTCTTACGTTTGGCCAAGGGCAAGGCTTTAGTTTAGCGAAATATTTAAATTTGTTCCTTGATCGTGTGAATCGTATGTATATTTATATATTCTCCGTCCTGTTTGATACAGGTGGGTTTTTTCACCTCACACAAATTTGTATTGAATTAAGATGTTAAAGAACTAAACGTTAAAACGGTATTTTGAAACAATAGCCAATGAATTGAGGTGATTTAGCATATATGAGCAAGCAAAATGTACAATGTATTTTAATCAATATTTAATGTGTGTGTATTTATTCGTTAATATCACAAGGTTTGATCTTTATTCCGTGATTTTATTTTGTTGTTTTTACAGGGGCGCCGGAAGCAACATGGAGCGGCGGGGGCAGCCATTTAAAAAGGGCACTTATTCTTGAGCCTTAATTTTTTTTCTTGGAGGGGGGGGGGGCAATGTTCGTTAACATTTTGCTTTATAACGGATACTTCATTACTTGTAGCTAATACAGTTAGACAAATTTCGGCATGGATTGGAACATTTTTATTCGTTGCACGACACTAAAGATTAAAATGTATTGGAAAGCAACATGACAGTTGTCAGTTATTTAGGAAGGCTTTCTTTTTCACTTTTTTTTCATAGGTGGAAACTGATTGGTAACGTTTCTGAGAGGAATTCAGATTCAAATATGAGTTAAATTGTTTAAAAACAGTTTTCAATGTCAATTCATGTGAAAAACAGGCGCACGACGTTCGAAGTGCAGTTCTTGTAAAAAAGGCAATCTGCTGCCCCCGTGCTGCCCCCGCACTGTTTAGGTCGGGGAAACCCCACAGGGAAAATCCATTTTTGCGTTAGCGCGTGCGCAGTGCGAGTTTGGCTGACTTGCGCATGCGTATTTGCTACCAAAACAATGGCGGTTCGAATATTTCGAAGCGGGAAAATAGCGAACTTTGGAGGGATTATTTTCGCTTGGTGAGCAACGGATTCTCTGATAAAGTAAGTTTTTATCTATTGATTCATGTGAGAATTACATTGTTCCACGAGGGGTGCAGCGGAATTGCATCTTTTGGATGCTCATCCTACGACCTATATACAACACAAAGTTAGTGTTGTACGCTAATTATGCTAATAAGCGTTTCCGGTCCAGACGAATGCAATGAAACTAACATCGGTTGTCAATTCGATTGTCACTATAGAAATATGAAATAATGGGCAACTAGGCAGCTTTTAAATCAGAACAAGGCTAAGAATAATTTGTTGAGAATGTCTAACAATGTATTTGCTATTAATGAAAGGGTTTTTCAAATATATTTATTGAGAACATTACATTATATAATTAATATTATATATAATTATATATAATTAATATTATGTATAATTAATATGAACTCAAATGGCATAAGCACAAACGAGACGCGAAGTCCCATGCAAGGTGCAAACCCCGAAGCAGCGAATACGTACATAAATATAAATACACACATACATAAAATACAAATATATAAAAGCCGCTTCCCCCTATTAGTATGCACCATGAACACAACCACCTGAATGCTTGAAATGTTTGAAATTGATTAAGCCAAGTTTTGGATCGATTGACACTTTTCTACATAAATAAATCTGATATATCATAGTGATATTTCTAGAGTTGAGTGTCAATCGATACATTTTATACAATCTATATACTTTGTGATTAAGTAGAACCCGTAATATATCAATACGCGCTACCTAAACACTTTTGCTTAGTACTTTTAAAATAGTCTGAAAATTATTATCCCGTGACAATTGAAAGTTATATCAATGAAAATGCTATGTGTCAGTTTGAAAGTGACAACCGAGTGACAATCGAGCACATGTTCAAACCGTTTTATATTACATACATATTTTCATGTCAAATATATGCACAATCTTTAAGTGGTTTTCGATAACTTACCCTTGCATTTTATTCAGCAATAACCTAGGTCGATAATTAACCAGATAGATGTGTTTTATCCCTTGCATATAGAGCAGGTTTAATCTCTCAGCATACGTCCCTCCCCACATATCACATCTGTTTATAAGCTCATTTATAATATACAGTTCAGTCTGTTGGATTATGTTACATTTCAAATATATTGACCACAACAAGCACAGTATAAAAGCATTATATATGCCAGTGCAATTCAGTAAATATGTTATACTAAATGCTATACGATTTTCGCAAAACTGATATTCTAAAACACTCGGTAATTCAAAGAGGTTAAATATGCTTTTCATTGCCTTTCAGCCGACAACAAACGAACTTTTCAACAAACGACAATCCCCCGGCCCCATGTTCAATGTTGTGTCCCATTTCTCGTCGGGTTTGATGTGTTTTGGTTTAAACAACATTGATTGGGTTGGGGGAAGGGGGAGGGGAGCGGTATTGTTTGTAAAAAACTATAATGATCCACCGTACACGCTAAAACTACAGTACATATGTCCCAACAACTTCTGAAAGTGATTGTACGCATTATGTGTACAATGGGTGTATATTATGTCTTTAGGTTACTTATGCGAGCTTCGAATAATAGATGAGTTACCCTTTGAGTTCGCGAGAAAATAAAGAACAACAGTTAAATGTTCTAATAAGAAAGCCAACTTAACTCATTTACTCTTTTATATAAGATTGTTCATCTGAAAGTTTATTCTTCAAATATTTCAAATATGTTTTACGATGGCTCTCCTTATAAGAAACAGTTTTGTACGAACAACTTGGACCAACAGAAACGTACGAACAGAAGTAACAGCGACGTGCGTACGCTTTATTGTGTTAATCCATGTGTTAATTTATACATGCAGTCAACCAATGCGGTAGCTTTGGCAACAATATTCTGCTCTTAAAATCAGTACTGATAAAAGTTTATTCTTCAAATATTCCACATATGTTTTACGATAACTCTCCTCGTACGAACAATTTTGTACGAACAATTTAGTACGAGCAGAGACGTGCGTACTGTTTAGTACGAACAGAGTCGTGCGTACGCTTTATTGTGTTAATCCATCATGTGTTAATTAATGCATGCAGTCAACCAACGAGGTAGCTTTGGAAACAATATTTTGCTGGCTTTGGGAACATTGGGAAAGATCATGAAGCGACAAGCTTTTGCTTTAAGGCGAGAAATAAATTAAATTTGTTTTAAATTTCCTGCCTGTTTGTGTCTCCGTGCAGTGTTGGCGTCGCACGGAAAGGTCTTAAGCGCTGAATTAAGATCGTACGCGAGACGCACGTGATGTGCGCGTGATTCAAGGGAGCACAGCAGTATTCTTTTCGAGATTTGCGTACCTGTATATGGCTGTAAAATCTGTGAATAGGTGTCTTCTTTGGTTTGCTAATTTGCATATAAACACTGAAACACTGTTTTTAAATACGTGAACAAGCCATATAAACTTTCGTATTAATATTTTCGTATAAATATTGTCACCCTTCGACGTGTCCGCTTTGCAGGCTATTTTCACATGGTCGTCCGCTATACATTGTACCGCATGTAACGGTTTTGTAAATACGCGCGAAACTTACAATAAGAAATAGAGGGGAGTGAAACTGTGGGCACATCCGGTAAAATCTTTCGACAGATGCTGTAGCAAATTGTTAGGCACAGTAACCGTTGCTAGGCACAGGCCACTGCTAGATATAATTATGGGATTATGCAATCTTGGCTTCAGTTCACATGTTTTTAACGTGAGTTGATCCATAGTTAATCCAAACTGTGGTTGATTGTAGTATGCCATATATTTGTCTTTTTTTAATCATATTCCAGTACATTAATATACTAAACAACGGGGTCAAATTTCGACATTTCGTCAAAATTTTGTTATATTTTGTGTTACTTTATAACATTAAAGCCATTTTCAAATATTCTAATGTGAAATTATCCAAGTAAAACCAGCATACGATATACTAAAACGGGAATATTTGTGTTTAATATAACTAATATACGTTATACAGAAAAATCACAATTCACAACTATTAACAACATTAATATAAATAATGACAAAACTATATTATTACCACTCTCGAACATGCTATGGGCAATATTCTTGAAGTAGAAGCATGATATAATACATTTAAAAAGGAATCAAAGTTGAAACGTTTACGAATTGTGAACAAATCAGTTTTTGGTAGGCTTTTACAGTCGACTCTAACCTTATTGTAAGCGTTTGGTTTTGCTGCAAACCTTGGAGAAAGCGGTTCTCAAATCCCGAAATGCTATTGGTTAATATTGATCACGTGCCTACAGTTTCACTCCCCTCTATTTCTTATTGTAAGTTTCGCGCGTATTTACAAAACCGTTACATGCGATACAATGTACAGCGGATGACCATGTGAAAATAGCCCGCAAAGCAGGCGCGTCGAAGGGCGAAAATATTTATACGAAAATATTAATACGAAAGTTTATATGGTTTGTTTACGTATTTAAAAACAGTGTTTTAGTGTTTATACATTAAGTATAAGTCGGCTCGATAAACATAGCTTGACGTATTGTTTACGCTGCTTTCACAGAGAAAACAACACAGAGTATTTGATCTATTAGTATGAATTTGACTGAGAAAATTGGCGAAGCCCAAACCGTGGCTGAGCTCACGGCTTTGGAAAGTCAACATACTTTGAATGAATTTGAGCAAGGCTTAATGTTTGAGAGGAAAGTGGAAATTATTAGCCGTTTGCTAGAATGGGGAGCGGAAAACGAACGAGTTGGGCTTACTGCAAACCTTTCGGATTCTTGGGCGCCGGAACAAAGACAGCAGTTTATGATGGATTGGCAAGACGATGAGCCATTGCTGCAAAACGAACGATTAGGGCTCGCTTCGGACCTTATAGAATCTTGAACAACGAGAGAATTTTATGACCGATTGGCAAGACGATGAACGTTTGTTACAAGTTGGTCGTGGACAGAAAAGATCCATCGATGAAGTGAATGACGGTGCAGGGATAACTTTTTTGATGAAGTGAATGACGGTGCAGGGATAACTTTAGCGATAACTTTTTTACCGTATCGAATGTTAAGCAAGTTAAAGTGAAAAAGTTCAGCACAACTGGTATGGATTATACAGTTCAATTTATGGACACGTTTGCTCATTTGGAACTTTCTCAATATCACGACCATCTTCATGAAATATTTGAAAGTTTATTGGATACCTTCACGCAAGATATTCCTATGCAAGATCAAATCCGTTTTGTGTTGCAATCGCCTCAGCTTGATAAGCCCATTTCTCTTCCTTTCTTGCCTCGTCAACGTCTTACAACTGAGCGGTTTTTAGCTGAAATTGAGCGTGTGATTCAATCCAATCATGAATTTCGTTTGAATGATAGTATCAATGTCAATTTAATCCATGTTGAAATGCCCAACGGCGGAACCGGCACAAAACGTAGTGAAATTAACTTGGAAAAGCATTTGGTCAAAAAAGGCTCAATTATACGGATCCAAAACACGGACGACATTTGTTTAGCTAGGGTACTCATTGTTTCTATAGCTAAAATTGAAAGTGATAGTCAATATGAGATAATAATCAATCATCGTAAACTTCTTCAAGCACGTTTAGCTCGTGATTTCCACCAAAAAGTCGGTGTTCCAATAGCAACACTTTCAAACTTTTTCAAACGTATTTATTGGATTATCAAATCATTATCGTTTCAAAAGAACATCAAAATTCTATAATTTTTTCCGGTCCCGAAAAAGACAAAATGATTTATTTATTTTGCATGACAATCACTATGATCTGATCACGAGTATGCCCGCCTTTTTTGCCAGAAAACTCTATTGTCATACCTGTAAAAAAGGGTATGATAAAATGACCGATCATTCATGCCCTAACTCGTGTAAATTATGTTATTTTCAAAATTGTACGATTGTTTCGTGGCTGCCTTATGCAGATTCTTTGCGTGTTTTTAAAAGTCAAGAATGTTTCGATCGACATAAACAAACTGTAGGAAATGCAAAAATCCGATTTGCATCACTGCGGTAAGACTCGTTGCTCGATCTGTAGAGAATACGTGCCCGCCGAGAATCATCAATGCTACATGCAACCCATGAAGGAAAGTAGTACTCGTAGGAATCAATCAGAATCCAATATGCTCGACAACGAGGCACATGACGGAGATGATGCCCCTCAAAGTGGGTACAACGAACTGCTATTTTTCGACTTTGAGTGTCGCCAAGAAAATGGAAATCATGAACCCAACTTGTGCGTAGTTGCAAAACGAAGCAGGAGACGAGTGGGTATTTCAAGGGGATAATACGAGGAATGAATTTTGTGAATGGCTATTTACAAAGGAACATGCAAACTGTATCGTGTTGGCTCACAACTTTCAAGGCTACGACGGTTACTTTATTCAGCAGTACTTACACGAAAATGGCGTGATTCCCGAAGTCATTATGCGTGGCGCCAAGATCCTAACGTTAAATGTTCCAATGTTCAAGATTAAGTTTGTCGACTCTCTGAGTTTCATACCGATGAGACTCGCTGATTTTCCAAAAACGTTTCGTTTGAGCGAACTCGCGAAAGGCTATTTTCCCCACCTATTCAACACAACCGAGAATCAAAACTACGTTGGACCCATGCCACCTACTTCATATTACCAGCCTGATGGAATGAGTCCTGATGAGAAAAAAACGTTTTTGGAATGGCATAATGGTTTGAAAGAGAATAATTACGTGTTCGACTTCCAACAAGAGATTTTGAATTGCTGTCGATCTGATGTGGATATATTACGTCGTTGCTGTCTGGAATTTCGCGAGTTATTACGTGATGTTACAGACAATTATCCGCTCGAGAAATGTCTCACTATTGCATCGGCCTGCAATCTAGTGTTTCGAAAGAACTCCCTGAAAGAAGATACCATTGCAATCATTCCTCCTCATGGTTATCGTCCCAAAGACAAGCAATCCCTCTTGGCTTTAAAATGGCTTTCGTACAAGGCTGAAAAGGAAGACCTATACATTCAACATGCTTGTAATGCAGGAGAAAAGCGTGTTGGCAACTATTTATTGGACGGTTATGATGAAGAAACCAACACAGCCTACGAGATCAATGGGTGCTTCTGGCACGGTAAATTAACTCGAATAAACGCCTCCTTCGAACACCTTGGAGTAAAATTATATTATTGGGTTTTTTCAGGATGTTTGAAATGCTATGCTCGGGACACGATAAATCCTGTGAGTGGTAAGACGATGCAAGATCTTCATCAAGCTACAGTGGAGAAGATCAGTTACCTTAAAGATCATGGTTTCGGTGTGATTGAAGTCTGGGAATGTGACATCAGGAAAGAACTGGAACAAGATGAAGACCGATGAAGACTTAATTTGACAACTACGATCTGGTTGATCCTTTGCACCGCAAGGCAAAAAGTGAACTTTGACGTTATACGCGAATTAGTACGTTTGCACGCAGTGTGTAAAGTGAACAATAAGGTGACGGTTGATATCCCGTACAAGATTACGAGAAACACAAAGACAAAAAGCATTGAAACGAAACGTACGAGAAAGGACTACAGAATAGTTTATAATAAACGTGTAATTATGGATGATTATAAAACATTACCTTAGAGGATGGGAAAGGGTATTTTCGTGAGCCGTGAATGGTCAATATTTGTTCGCGTGAAATGTGAAATGCCTGATTTTAGTGTCGTGAAATGTGATTTGTTCTACAACCGTGAGGCGTGATTGTCGATAAAAATGCTCCGTGAAATGAGAATTAACGTGTCTGATTCGTGAACTGTGATTTTGCTTTGTTTATTTCGATCTATTTTATAATAGTCACAATAAACATGATACGCGATACTCCATTTATATGATCGATCTCACGCGACTGCAGAAGAGTAAAAACTTCGGAGGCCTTTTGGAGGTCGTCGGACATACTCGTCACTCAAACTTGTGAGTCATGATGTAGTTTTAACTGACAGGTAGAAAAGTGAGAGAACTTAAAGCGTGTATATACTTTACCATGCATCAAACGTACTCTTAATAAACCTATTATTATCACATTATTTTATTAGAATCTAGTTTTCCGTGAAATTGTTTTTTTAAGACACGTGAATCGTGAAACGGTTTTTTTTTTCGTTGTCAAACGTAATCCATACCCCCCTCCCTTCCCACCCTCACCTTATGGGTATTAATACATAGATTACAGTCGAAATAAATGTTTTACGAGATCGTTTGATCTCAATTGAAGTTAATTTCTGATCTTCAGTTTGTGATAATGATCCAGATTCACCCCCGTTTCTTCTTCCAGTGTCGCGACTTGCTTTTCATTTTTTCTAGCCATGTCAAACTTCAAAATTTCCTTAGCGTTCATATGATAAGTAAAGTTATTCCCCTGGGGAGCCCGAGGTACCGTTACACTCGTTAATGTTTCCAATATGATTTGCGTCAACATGATTGAGTGCAATGTCGGATTGTCAATAAGCGTTGCGGGTAACATATTCTTCTCTATCAAAAGCCTCATCAAATCCAAAGTTGCCAAATTTCCCTCTTGCGTTAAGCATTTGTCCGAGAGCCAGTGAGTTACGATGTCTCTCCAAGCCATGTTCGTTTGATCTGATCAAAAATTTTAAAAGGTGCTGGGTTTTCATAGATTTTGCCCACATAACAATTTGCATTGTGTCCAACAATGATTTAAATTTATAGCGGCATCGTGTTTTTATAGGTTACAGTAACTGAAAGGTCTCGTGTTTCAACGCCCGTCTGTGGTCCACGCAAAAAACTGTTTCCAATTATCCGCATTATACTTGATCAATTCATGCACTTTCATTTCGCTCAAACGTCTAGTAAAAGCTTTCATGACTTTCGTTTCCGAAGCCTTTTCCAAAGCATAGTCAAAGTACAAACATAATTGTACGTCCCTTTCCATCGTAAGACATTGATGATGCGTTTGGGACAGATGCTCTGTCATGCATCCGTTACAATTTTCAACAACGAACTGAGAGATGATAGGAGCTATTTCTTCAGCTGAAATTTTCAAAAGTTTCTTTACGATAAGCTTTTGGCGATGACGGAGAACTAATTCCTTATTGTCAATGTCGATAGGCTCAGAACGAAGCATGTTTGATCTTCACTTGACTGTTGACTGTTTCTTTTAAGTGCAAAATGTTTAAAGTCGCACGTACCTATAAGAATCGTTTCATAATAGATCGTACGTCATGGGACACACTGCCAGCAAAAATCCGAAGATTAACAAAGATTATAATAAACAGAAAATGTTTAGAATCGGTATAAGTGTTGGACGAAATGATCTCAATGTTGCATTGAGGGACATTTACAGGCTGGATACAGCAGTAAAACCATTAAGAACTACAAACCTATCGGAAATGCCCCAACAAATGACGAACACTGTATTCAAAATAATAGAATTCAAAACATTGAAGAATAAAGCGAATCCTTCATTTCACGCGTGAACATGGACGAATACCTATCTAGCGTGTATTACGATCCAAAACGTCCTGGAGGATTTGGCGGAGTAGATCGTTTGTATGATGACGTAAAGGAAGGAAAGTTTGCGATAAGTCGTAAGAAAATTAAAGAATGGCTGATGAAATAAGATGCGTATATGTTGCATAAACCCATGCGTCGTCACTTCAAACGAAATCGCGTCATCGTAGGCGGTATCGATCAACAATGGCAAATGGATCTGGCAGACATGCAGTCCATGCAAAAATGTAACAACGGGTATCGTTACCTGCTCGTGTGCATGCATCGATGTCTTTTCGAAATATGCATGGGTAGTCCCGTTGAAAAACAAAACGGGTCCAATGCTGGTCGAGGCTTTCAAAGTGATTTTGTCGTCTGGACGCAAACACGAAAAGATCATGACTGATCAAGGACTTTGTGGGCGATGTTCTTGCCGGTAGAAACGTGAAAGAAGCTGCAAAAGCACGAACCATGGAGGCTGTTTTCTGTTTCTTGGTCTGATTGCTTCTGGCTGTAGATGTTGATGCCTTTCTCTTTTTAGCAGTTCGTTTCGCACGTTTTCCACTTCCTGTTTGACTGTTCAGCTTATTTATAGCTTTTCTTTTCTTTTCACAACGTTAGCAGCCTCCATGGTTCGTGCTTTTGCTGCTTTTTTTACGTTTCTAGCGGCAAGAACATCACCCACAAAGTCAGCGTCACTTTTCAGGGCAATGTTACCGAGAGCTTTTGTTCCGCTTTTCACCATGGGCATCATCGCTCTTACCACGGTGCGAAAAGACCCCCGATTCCATAGACCATCTGGTGACCATAACCGGCTTGCCAAGGGCTACCTGACAAAACAGGCATCCCGTGCCCTTGCTGTTGATCCAAATAATAGCGTACGTAAGTATTATTCATCTTTTCAAGTGAAATAACTACGCTCTCTGAAATGTAGTGTCGCTATCACCTTCCCACGTTCAAATGGCACTGGATCGCCTGTGTCGTTCCTTAAAACAATTTCCGCATCTTCAAAGGATTTGGTTTGAACTGGAACGTATTGTATGTTCGTGAACGTTTTAGTAATGACATCACCCAACTTTCCTTGGACGGGAATGCTTCTGAGTAATTTGGCACTGGTATTTCCGACAATTTGAGGTTGCACGATATCGCAATATACATAGATGGCCATGAAACCATGTAAGTCAGCTGCGTAAGGACTTGTCGTCGTTTTCACTATTTTCGTTTCTTTTCCACCAAACCCCAACACGATTGACATTTTATTAGTCACAACCAATTGATGCTTGTTTTTTAAATGGACTGTAACTTTTTCTGTACGAACATTAAATGTCAACTTAACGTTATCGGTCACATCTTTTGCCAAAGTTTTATTAACAGATTTCACTAATTCAGGCATTGTTTCATAAAAGCCGTAATCGATTATGGTAGCACTGAAAAGACCACTCTGATCACTGGTATACATGTGGGTATCAAAATTATTACCAAGAGTGTACCATGTCCGAGGGTAGTTTATTGAATTCAAACCCACTTCCCATTCGCCACTCAAACTAATAGCTTGAGGTAAATTGACTCGATAACTTGTCGTCTTGTTATCGGGAAAGATATCCGAGGATGCATTGCTAGGAAGCGTGAGGTAAAAATGTGTTCCGCTCATTGTGAATTACAAATGAAAACAACAAATAGACAACACGTTCAAATGTTTAAATCTTTATTTATTTATTTCAGAAGCGGGTACCCATGAATTAAATTTATTTGGGTACCCTAATCATTTTACAAAATAGTGTACGTTGTGGCCCCTTCCACGTTTCTTCAAGATTTTCTCAATTTCGTACACGTCATCTTCTTTGATCACCTTTTTCAGCTCTTTCTCGTAAAACGTTCCTTTGAGTTCTTCACCGTCCAGATCCTTTAATTTGTACACTCGAGGATCACGAGGTATTTGCTTGCTGATAGTAAAGATCTCTTTTGAGAAATTTGGCAAGTACCCTTTTTCGAACGTTCCCTTCATCTTGCTAATTCTAACTTTATCACCAATCTTAAACTTGTACTTTACATTTTTCACGGCGTCATGGTCATACAGAGTGTGCCACACTTTTACTTTCGTTTTCAACAGTTACTTCCGCGGGTTTTGTCTTTATGCTACGGTGAACACTATGATTGTAAGAATAAACCAAATCGGGTAACATGTCCACGTATCTCATGGTTTTTCGGGGGGTAAAATAACGCCACATTTTGGTCTTCAGAGTACGAATCAGACGTTCCACGATAGAAGCTTTTGTTTCGTTGTACGTGTTGTACAGTTCGATTTCTTCTTCTTTCATCAACGCTCGAAAATGTTTGTTTAAAAACTCTGTTCCTTGATCGGTCATGATCTTTTCGTGTTTGCGCCCAGACGACAAAATCACTTTGAAAGCCTCGACCAGCGTTGGACCCGTTTTGTTTTTCAACGGGACTACCCATGCATATTTCGAAAAGACATCGATGCACACGAGCAGGTAACGATACCCGTCGTTAAATTTTTGCATGGACTGCATGTCTGCCAGATCCATTTGCCATTGTTGATCGATACCGCCTACGATGACGCGATTTCGTTTGAAGTGACGACGCATGGGTTTATGCAACATATACGCATCTTATTTCATCAGCCATTCTTTAATTTCTTACGACTTATCGCAAACTTTCCTTCCTTTTTTACGTCATCATACAAACGATCTACTCCGCCAAATCCTCCAGGACGTTTTGGATCGTAATACACGCTGGATAGGTATTCGTCCATGTTCGCGCGTGAAATGAAGGATTCGCTTTATTCTTCAACGTTTTGAATACTATCATTTTGAATAGTGTTCGCCATTTGTTGGGACATTTCCGATAGGTCTGTAGTTCTTAATGGTTTTACTGCTGTATCCAGCCTGTATATGTCCCTCAACATTGAGATCATTTCGTCCAACACTTATACCGATTCTAAACATTTTCTTTTTATTATGATCTTTGTTAATCTTCGGATTTTTGCTGGCAGTGTGTCCCATGACGTACGCTCTATTATGAAAAGATTCCTATAGGTACGTGCGACTTTAAACGTTTTGCACTTAAAAGAAACAGTCAACAGTCAAGTGAAGATCAAACATGCTTCGTTCTGAGCCTATCGACATTGACAATAAGGAATTAGTTCTCCGTCATCGCCAAAAGCTTATCGTAAAGAAACTTTTGAAAATTTCAGCTGAAGAAATAGCTCCTATCATCTCTCAGCCCATTGTTGAAAATTGTAACGGATGCATGACAGAGCATCCGTCCCAAACGCATCATCAATGTCTTACGATGGAAAGGGACGTACAATTATGTTTGTACTTTGACTATGCTTTGGAAAAGGCTTCGGAAACGAAAGTCATGAAAGCTTTTACTAGACGTTTGAGCGAAATGAAAGTGCATGAATTGATCAAGTATAATGCGGACAATTGGAAACAGTTTTTTGCGTGGACCACAGACGGGCGTTGAAACACGAGACCTTTCAGTTATTGTAACCTATAAAAACACGATGCCGCTACAAATTTAAATCATTGTTGGACACAATGCAAATTGTTATGTGGGCAAAATCTATAAAAACCTAGCACCTTTTAAAATTTTTGATCAGATCAAACGAACATGGCTTGGAGAGACATCGTAACTCACTGGCTCTCGAACAAATGCTTAACGCAAGAGGGAAATTTGGCAACTTTGGATTTGATGAGGCTTTTGATAGAGAAGAATATGTTACCCGCAACGCTTATTGACAATCCGACATTGCACTCAATCATGTTGACGCAAATCATATTGGAAACATTAACGAGTGTAACGGTACCTCGGGCTCCCCAGGGGAATAACTTTACTTATCATATGAACGCTAAGGAAATTTTGAAGTTTGACATGGCTAGAAAAAATGAAAAGCAAGTCGCGACACTGGAAGAAGAAACGGGGGTGAATCTGGATCATTATCACAAACTGAAGATCAGAAATTAACTTCAATTGAGATCAAACGATCTCGTAAAACATTTATTTCGACTGTAATCTATGTATTAATACCCATAAGGTGAGGGTGGGAAGGGAGGGGGGTATGGATTACGTTTGACAACGAAAAAAAAAGCCGTTTCACGATTCACGTGTCTTAAAAAAACAATTTCACGGAAAACTAGATTCTAATAAAATAATGTGATAATAATAGGTTTATTAAGAGTACGTTTGATGCATGGTAAAGTATATACACGCTTTAAGTTCTCTCACTTTTCTACCTGTCAGTTAAAACTACATCATGACTCACAAGTTTGAGTGACGAGTATGTCCGACGACCTCCAAAAGGCCTCCGAAGTTTTTACTCTTCTGCAGTCGCGTGAGATCGATCATATAAATGGATTATCGCGTATCATGTTTATTGTGACTATTATAAAATAGATCGAAATAAACAAAGCAAAATCACAGTTCACGAATCAGACACGTTAATTCTCATTTCACGGAGCATTTTTATCGACAATCACGCCTCACGGTTGTAGAACAAATCACATTTCACGACACTAAAATCAGGCATTTCACATTTCACGCGAACAAATATTGACCATTCACGGCTCACGAAAATACCCTTTCCCATCCTCTAAGGTAATGTTTTATAATCATCCATAATTACACGTTTATTATAAACTATTCTGTAGTCCTTTCTCGTACGTTTCGTTTCAATGCTTTTTGTCTTTGTGTTTCTCGTGATCTTGTACGGGATATCAACCGTCACCTTATTGTTCACTTTACACACTGCGTGCAAACGTACTAATTCGCGTATAACGTCAAAGTTCACTTTTTGCCTTGCGGTGCAAATCAACGTGATACCGCGTATTTTCGTCTCCACTTTGTTGGAACTGGTCCGATAGCAATAATTCTTCGGTCCGCCCGAAATGAAGGTTGTAATGTGTCCTTGTTTCAATTCATCTGTTAGTTGACCGAGATAAAGACCTATCAGGGATTCTGGCTCCCCCGGTTTGCTGACAAATATCACAGAGTCCGTATCGTAGTACAACACTCTTTCTTTCAATTCGTCCAGCAGTCGGTAGAGCTCGAGTCGTGCATAGGTGGTGGTAAAAGCGGCGATGACCACATTGGTCTTGGAGTTTGGCGTTACGAAATACTCGTTGTTTTCGTAGTGGATCTCGCTCACTTCATCACTTACGAAATTTGCATCGAGGACATTGATCTCGTCCGAGGTCAGATAGTCGAGAAACGTTTGCACGTCGCTGATCAATTGCACTTTGGTCATATTGGGACGTTGCGCAAACTTACCTATGAAGAAAAATATATTATGAGTATTTGTAGCGATAACGTTGCACGTCCTCGGATGCCACCTAAAAACTTGCGCTGTTTAAAATACGTACCCCAAAACGAGTTTAGCATGAGCTTGGATAACGCACGCATGCCTGGATTGTGCTCGAATTTGCTGGGGTCCAACTGTATTCCTTCAACTACAAGGTATTCGTCTACGTACTGTTGTCTCTGTTCTTCCGTGGTACAATTCTTTGAGTAATCACTCGATCCTGCTTGATCTTGATCCGTCGGAAGATTGGGGAAAATGCCATACTTCGTGCATTTGTAGAATTCGGTAACCTTTCTCCAGGGCTTTCTCCAACTCCACGCTGAACCATGTTCCTTGGATGGCTCTTTCGTGATCGGAATGGGTACATGGGGTCTGATGACACGCATCAACGCAGGACTTGCATAGGGGGAACGTCAATTTGCCTTGTGTACGATGGGGCATGACGGGGTGGAAGAGACCTCGAGGTGGAAGCACCGAGCATTTAATCAAGCTTCGATATTTTCGGTAATGATGCGGGGATGGCCTACAACTATTCGAGTCATTTTGTTACACCATGGGTAGAGGCTCGTAAAATCCACAAACCTAAGAGAAAGATGGCGTCATTAATATATTTGCTCTGACGTCATAATCGTTCCTACCATTTTATTACATCTTACCTTATTTTCTCACCATCTTTACATTCGTGGGACAGTTTTGCAGCGTTGGTTCGTCCACCAAAGAAGGCATCACGAGGTTCCAAATGATCAACCAGATCGTAGTTGTCAAAGTAAGTCTTCATCGGTCTTCATCTTGTTCCAGTTCTTTCCTGATGTCACATTCCCAGACTTCAATCACACCGAAACCATGATCTTTAAGGTAACTGATCTTCTCCACTGTAGCTTGATGAAGATCTTGCATCGTCTTACCACTCACAGAATTTATCTTGTCCCGAGCATAGCATTTCAAACATCCTGAAAAAAACCAATAATATAATTTTACTCCAAGGTGTTCGAAGGAGGCGTTTATTCGAGTTAATTTACCGTGCCAGAAGCACCCATTGATCTCGTAGGCTGTGTTGGTTTCTTCATCATAACCGTCCAATAAATAGTTGCCAACACGCTTTTCTCCTGCATTACAAGCATGTTGAATGTATAGGTCTTCCTTTTCAGCCTTGTACGAAAGCCATTTTAAAGCCAAGAGGGATTGCTTGTCTTTGGGACGATAACCGTGAGGAGGAATGATTGCAATGGTATCTTCTTTCAGGGAGTTCTTTCGAAACACGAGATTGCAGGCCGATGCAATAGTGAGACATTTCTCGAACGGATCATTGTCTGTAACATCACGTAATAACTCGCAAAATTCCAGACAGCAACGACGTAATATATCCACATCAGATCGACAGTAAGTCAAAATCTCTTTGTTGGAAGTCGAACACGTAATCATTCTATACCAATAGGATTTCACTATCTCAACAGTTTAAATTTAGCCGTAGGGGACATTTAAATTGGATTATCGCTAATTAAAATTTAATGAATGAATGAATGAATGAATTTAATGAATTTATGAATGAATTTAATTTGATTTGACACCAACATTACAAAAAAAATAAAAATAAAAAGATTGTAAATTACATGCATATACTGTATATATAAATATTATAGCTGTTATATAATAGTTAGATATTTAAATAAGATAGATAAGTTATATAGATAAGTATAGTTCGATAAATAAATTTTGTTCAGTCATCATGTTGGTGACAAGGAAGCCTAAGACGAAACCACAAGGCTTATAGGAGTTTAGGCTCCCTTTTAAATGAGCACAACATATATAAACACAAAGGGGAATCAGACGTTTAGAGCATATGAAATTATTTTACCAGTTTCATAATATAAATGATGGCTATATTAGATATTTTAACATTCTATTCCTGAAGCAACTTAAAGTCTCTAAATTTTTAATGTTTTCCGGAAGGGAATTCCATTTTTGGGGTCCTTGGAACAAAATAGTAAACGTCTTTATAAATGTTTTTGTTTGTGGAAACACCACGTAAATTTATTGCTGCAAAGCTTTCGATCCGTAAGCCCGGATCTTCATCAGTGCTAATAAATATGTTAATATGTTTTGTGATCATATTTATTAGCACTGATGAAGATCCGGGCTTACGGATCGAAAGCTTTGCAGCAATAAATTTACGTGGTGTTTCCACAAACAAAAACATTTATATTTTATCGCCATGCAAACATTCAAAGAACTAAACGTCTTTATGTTTGTACGACATGTATGAGGTCGATATACATTTGCATTTCTAGTGTTGTAAGAGTGCATGTGACGACTAGTAATGAAAATATTATGAAATGAAGATGGAAGTAAATTATAATGATAGCAATACATGAATTTAACAATGTATAAGAAATTAATTTTATAAATATCAAGCAGATTCAGCCGATAAAACAGTGGTGCAGTATGTGCTGTAAAGTCAGCGTTTGTCAAGGCTCTAACAAGTCGTTTTTGGATTAAAAATAATCTTTTTACATTTGTGACATAGGTAGAAGACCAAATGACGTTGCAGTAGGTCAGATATGGGTAGATCAAGGTATAATATAGGGATAATTTAGTTTTCATAGACAATAGAAAACGTGATCTATAGATTATGCTGGTGGATTTTGAGACTTTTTTACAGATGTGATCAATATGAAATTTCCATGAAAGATTTTCATCTATAAAAACTCCAAGGAACTTGACCACTCGTTTTTGCGTAAGCTTATTTTCATTAAACATGAGCGGTATCATAATAGTTTTTAATTTCTTTTGTTTTGGTTTAAAAATAACCTAGTTTGTTTTCTTGGTATTAACTGACAATTTATTCGCCTTCATCCACAAGCTAATACTACTCAATTCTTGATTTAAGACAGTAGCTAACACAAGTGGATCAGAATGTGAGTAGTAAATACTTGTATCATCTGCAAATAATAATGGTTCCGCTAATCGCAAGGCATTCGGAAGGTCAGTAATATATAGAATGAAAAAGAGTGGTCCTAATATGGAACCTTGAGGAACGCCACATTGAATAATCTGTTTGGAAGAGGAAACATCATGC